>ATSW01005656.1:0-11977 GCA_000444245.1 Botryllus schlosseri
CGAGCTCGAAGGGGCCCAAAATTATTTCGTGAATTAGCATAAATCATAGAGTATTTTTTGAAAATTTATGCAATTATATCAACATTTTTTCGCGCTGCGCGTGAATTAAAGTGGCCATTTATCTTTATTATTGGGTATTGGGCCATTATCGCGCCACGACCCACCAAGACATACAATCAAGTTTTATGCCATATAACATGCGACTCCAAGAAGTGTGCCAGAACGATCGGCAGCGAGAAAGCCTTGGCCGAAAAGGTCTATGCCCTTATGCTGACCGAAGACTTCGTTATATATACAAAATAGATATAACAGTCCATAGGCGCCTAAATGACTGGCGGCGAATGTTCCTGTCTTTGCAATCTGAACCTCACAAGACAAATACCGTCACGCTGGGAAAAATTTTATGTCAGTGAAGAAATACCAATTTGAAATCTTGTGCGTCTCTTAGTTTAGAAGCCTACGTTTGATTTTCGATATAGCAGACTGGAAGTCACGAAATAACATCATGTAACGAAGTCATATCAACGGAAGTGGCGAGATAGCGCAATGGTATAATCCGCGGCTGCAACACCAATGGGTGCGGGTTCGAGTCCGACCGAGGTCGACTTCCGAATTCCGATACCTAAGTGTTGGAGGTTTACCTAGGCTCCTCCTCGCCACCTCATCCGCGTCGGCGGTGTCTTACAAAAGCCTAGAGGTGGCCGTGCTATAAGTCGGCAGTTACGGAAAATATGAAGCATATCGGTCTGGTGTAAATGACCATAGTAGTCGACAAGCACCATGAATACCCCAAAACAAACAAAGTCATATCAACGGGTCCGCCCGCCCGAAGATGTTTAATTATTATTCACGGGCCCTCCCGTTTTCAAGACACTTCACTCAGCTCTACCGGTAAATCTAATTACGTAAGAAGAGAGGACAATAAATTGATAGCATAATATATATGAAATCGCCGATCTGATTGACCGATTTTATCATAAATTATCGAAAATTTTCGCGCTTCGCGCTGGCTCACAATACAGTACAGATGAGTTCGTGACAAACGCGAACAACGTGATTGGGAGGGGGGTCGTTTTATCACCCTAAGGGAGCCAAAGACTTTGGGGGCCTGACGAGGTACTGTTTCGTTCCTGCCAACGGGTATACGCCCGAAGATGTTTAATTATTATAGAGTGGTACTACCTTTTCAAACACACCTCACTCAGCTCTACAGGCAAATCTGATTACGTGAGCAGAGAGAAGATAAAAATTGATAACAACATTTATGAATTCCCGATCATACTGACCGATTCAATCATGAATTCCAGAAATGCTCCGCGCTTCGCCGACAGAAGTTGTTTCACTAAACAAAGTCACAACGAATAAGATCAATCGTGGTTTACAGTGTATCGCCGTCAGGGGGTCTGGCCTATAATCCTATGGGGGGCCCAAGACCAAAGTTTTTTTTTTGGGGGGGGGTCTGACGAAGTGCTGTTACGGCCCTGCTTGTACAATAGCCCTAAATACAACAAAATGCGGAGAGTTGATATCGCCTACACGAGTAGGCCCTTGGTCTACTCCAAAAATAGAGGTAGGTCTACTGGCTTACATAAAGTAGCAAACGTAAAACATGAACAGTCTTACGCCCCACTTCCGCTTATTGGATGTTTCGGGCCAATTTAAAATCACGTGTTTGGTATACATGAGTCGAAATCTCTCGAAATTTATTATACTTGCAGGCTGTAAAACTAATTAGCTCTTACGTCTATGCTAGGGTTACCCTACGTCCTCCTTTAGGAGGATTTCTCCTCGTTTTTCAGGAAATTTATAATGTCCTCCGAGGACGTCTGAATGTACTATTTTTGCAATTCGACCTCCTTTACAGCTTTTACAGTTAGGCCAAGGGACAGGATCAACTGGAAAGTGGCTTAAATGACGCGAAATAGGTAATGCGACTGTTCGAGCTGGTCATTTGGGAGTGGAAGCAGAGTGATAACATTTTTTAGTCAACACAACAAAATTTCCGGTAAATATTTCAAAATCCGCTGTTTTCAATTTAGGTAAACGAACTTCAAGGATTTTTAAAAAGTGTTCTTCTTTTTCGGTTTCCAAAATATGGTAACCCATAGTCTATGTATGGCCTATGCAGACTATCTAAATTATATGCCTTTACCTAATACTGAACACCACTTCTTTTTAGACGTGCCGAACGCGACGAAGCCAGTGCGAGCTTCCCCGAAGCTGGTGCCAAACGGAAAGAGGCACTTGTTCAAGAGAAGAGACACTCCTATGACCCTCGACGTTAGCGGACGTAAGACATTCGTTCGCTGCGATTTTACCACGTACTATACCCCGCTCTTACGACTGACAGACACGCAAAGTTTTGTTCATTCAAATCAAATTTGTGCTAACACTTCAGTCCAGTTTATTTAAAATGTCATCATATTGAAGCATCTTAAAATTGCAATATAATGAACACATAGAAAGTCTAGTGGAAACAACTACAAGTCCTCAACCTCACGATCGTCACTCCACCCCTATTAATTAGGATTGTTGCTGTTGTTGAAACTTGGAAGTTGGGCACAAATTAAACTCGTTCCAAGTTCAAGAGACATAGGCTACAATTCTCCTAGGCAGCTTCGCGCCCCCTTCAGATGCGTTTACGCACCCAAGGTGTGCGCTCCCCCAGTTTGAGAACCACTGCCTAGATACTGTTCAGAGTTGTACTGCGGATGCGGAATGATAGAACTAGGATTGCATTTAAAACAAAAATCAATTTTAAACAAACAAGTTTAAAACAAGGCCCTAATTTAAAACATGTTTTTTAAACCATGACGTCACGAATCTTCAATTGTGACGTCATAGTTGATTGACATCAGCAATTGAAAACATAGGGTACATATAGCTCCTTTGAAGAAATATATGTACTATTAATGTTGAACCGACTGTTTTGAGGGTTCCAACCATCCCATACCGATATACGTCGGCTATATCGGGTGGTAATTGTCCGTAGGCTCATACAATATCTTTTTCAGATAGTATTTACACAATTATGGCATAATTTTACAACTTAATAAACATTTTTTTTTTCAAAGGCCTTATTTTAAACAGTTTTAAAACACCGTTTGTTAAAATGCAACCCAATAGATACAACTATGCTTTCTCTTGTAATTCGTGCTGAGTGGTGTCCACTCTCGGCAATGGCACTCGGTAATGTTTTTCTCGGTATTGACCGGGCACCATGGAAACTGAACCACTAGGACGTAAGTGCGTTGTACTCAATGGTAACTATAGGAAGGTTCCAATGCATGTTCAAAACGCAGAGCTGTGTCTTTATTAACTAGTGAATTTACGGCCGAATTCGTTGCAGTGAAAGGGACAAAGTTCTCGCCGAAATTTGAAGATAATTTTGAGGAAGAACCCACTAAAGACGTGCAAAGCAAATCAAAAGCAACTTCGTGATCTTACAAACTGAGGACCTGAATAGATGTCATGCGTGCCCGGCGCCACAGCTCGTTCTGACTTTGCTTTCGCGTTGCCTGCGTTACCGCGACATCACCGATGTCATATAATGTTAATGTACTGTATTGCTAGTACCACCTACCGGCAGCTGACATTCAACTCTTTTGAAAGTCTGGAATGTAATTTTTCAGAGCAGGTCTTTCTGTTAAGGATGTCGATACTGAATGGTGGATGGTACATCAAATGAAGTTGAATACTTTCTTATGCGTGGCAAACAGCATTTTGTGATCAAATAGCATTAGCAATATGGCGCGCAAGTCAAAAGATTTCATATTGAAATCTAGAGAAGACGTATCATTTGCCGCGATGTGTTAAACCCTCCTCTACAACATGCAGCCTGGTTGCAGTTGGACTGCATGTATTTAAATCAACCTTCACGTTTTGTTGGATATGGACTGAAGTGGAGTGGACGGCTAATATTGAACTCTTTCATTTGTTCGCGTTATATTGATTACAAGTCACCAGTTCTCGCGAACACTACTGTGTTATTGTACGATAGGCTTGTGTTGTATGCGTGACAGTGTGTCCTGTGCTGTTATCTTGGACAATATATGCGATGGAAATTTTGTATATATGATGTGAATTTTACAGCGTCAAACAGATATTTTCGAAAGTCTGGTGGAAGCGTGGCGAGAATATTGTTATATTTGAATGACAATATCTGACAGTATTCATTGACATAATTAGTAAGGCTGAGTTCACTAATCCGAATCAAGTGCCAATTGCAATCATTGGAGTCGACTATTGAGGGACGACGTTTTCCCGTACCGAAATCATACTCTCATTGTCCCTGAGTTATTTTACCAACAAAAATTATCGTTTCAATACTTTCCTCCCAACGTGTGAGCCTCAATCAGCGGTACAACAACCTTAAAATTTGGAGATCAGAGCTAATGATGATGTGGAGTAACTCTAGATTTATTTTCTGTACAGTTGCATAAAAGTTATGTGTTTGAATATTTCAAGTATCACATCATGTTATCACGCTATAAGTAGGACGATTTTTTTGACATTACAAAAAAAATCAAAATTTTTGTAAAAATTGTAGCGTTAGGTCAAAAAATTGTCAAAATTGTGTACAAGTCAAAGATGTTTTGCAACCTGCATTTCGTTTGCGTCGTAGATGTTTGCCCTATCAGTGAACTTATCATTTGACATTTTATATCTTGCAGCCTACTTTATAGCTCTATCGTTATAGACGGCCCATTGTCTGCTCATTGTGAATCATAAACGGTGAAATGAAACAAATAGTTTTACATGGAGTTATGCTCAATGTACCGCAATATCCTAACTGAAGCAAGACTGCGTGGGCATTGGTTCTTATATCGAGAAGCACACGATGAAAAATTGGGATGTAGACAACATTGTCAGAATGAAGCAACACGGTGCTTCACCAGCAGTGTACGCACAACTTTAGTGTTGTCAGCCAACAGCTGCTGCTCTTGAAAGTTCTTTCTTCATTATTGGAAAGCTACTGAGTGAAAGCAGACACTTTCTGCCCGAAAATGTAGGAAAGTATCTTTCATTGTACAGCAACAAATTTAATTTTTTCTACCGCAATGCATCATGTTACTACTGGAATTTGTCATGGATCCAGATTTCGGTAAAGTTGAGGTTTCTCGTGTTAGAATGCGTCAGTTTTTAAGTCAGGCCAAACTATTTCGTAAGAACTGACAGTGTCAACCAGAAAGAAAGATAAGTAGTGTAATTCCAACATTATGTGCGAAAGCGCCAAATTTACATACATGAGGGCAAAATGTTGTCAAAAGTAATTTTTTAACGTCAAAAAACTTATAAATTTTCATTTTTAGGTCAGAAACTTTCGTTTCTAAGGTTATAGTTATAAGTGATGGTCGACTCGACTCAAAGAGTTATATTCGATTCGCCACCAAATCACTCAGATACTCGATTTTACACAGCCTTATGTATGTATAAGGAGTTTTATGGTGCTCGACTACTAAGGTCTTGTGCACCAGGCCTGGGGGAGCTAATAGTTAAATCAGATACGTCTACACAATGCAACAAATTCTATGACCGGATTAACCATACGCTGATCAGTCAACAGACAGTCCGAGTTAAAGCTCACACTGCTACGTGCAGCTACATTTTTTAAAAATTGTCTCTGGTGATAGTATCGAGGACATGTCAGTAGGAAATGTTCGACAGTTTCTGGTACGCTGCACGTTTCGCAGAGACCACTGTCATGACAACTCATGCGATGGAGGTGATGGTTCAATTTACAGTGTCCAGTTTGTAGTCGCAATATAATGGACGATTCCCTTCGCAACAAGTTTCGTGGACGGGGAATACATGAGAATGGTGCGTGTAAACGTATGTACGCAGAGTCTTGCTCGATGCCGTTAAATTCCGACATCCACTTCTCAATACATATTCCATTGGTGTGTGAATTCATTTCTGCAAGTGACAGAATGATTTAGTTTTCGTCGTTGGATCCAGGTGTGCTAGCGCCCTAGCGGCGAGTTTTGCGAGTTCATCCGCCCTTTCATTGCCACGTATTCCTGTGTGAGCTGGAATTCAAATGAACGCCACTTGTACTCCCTTTGTTGCTAGGTCTCTGCAAAGTTAGATAATAGTTTCAATTAAACGATCCCGAATTGCCATTATTTCTGATGGACATCAATGCGCTTTGACTGTCGGAGAATATCGCTAACTGTTTGGACGGCATACATGCCTTGCTCACACAGCCTTACACACACACACAGCCTTAGTAATTGCAGCAGACGCAGTCTGGGTTCACCCATGCATAATTATATCTGAGCCTTTCAATCAATCAACTGCTACAACGAGAGAACGTCGCTGATCGAGATAAAGAATGTGAGGCGGTCACGAATGAATTCAAACAGGAGTAGATAACCTTGTTCAACAGTCAGCGCGCCAGCAACGAAGTAATTTTACTTTTCCAAAGTACTCAAGTAGGTTTCGTCTAATAATATTATTTTCTCAGGTGGTCACATTCGTAGATTACTCCCGCTTCTACTTAAACAGTTTAGCTAAAACTTGTTAATGTTTACAGCGTGCCTTTCGAAAAGTATAAAAAGTAGTTTTGGAGATAGGTTTGCATCACTTTTGCTAGTGTAACTGTAATAAGAACCGCGCGACTATGTGTTGCTGCATTTTGCATAGATATAATGTATACAACATTCAATTGCTTTATATATGCAGCATCTCCAGTTAATAGTATCACCGCTCGATTGTCCTTCCAAGCTAGCTTCCGATATTAGTCAATATGAGATATACATATTGGCATTTACGTCTCTAGTCTCGTAGTAGAACCGTTAATAAAGAAGCCCGGAGTGACTAGTATTCATTAAATGGCGTAAAGTCATCAGTCACTACCGAGAAAATTGAAGGGGAACCTTTAAATCGTTCAAGATGCGAAAACCCGTAAAACATTAGCTGACACTCCATAAGAAGTTCGGTAGGCTAAATTCGGTATTTTACTACATCGATTAGGGTTCTAATGCATCATTATGGTTACTGTCACTGAATGACAATTGTTAGAAATAGGCGCAGTTCAGGGTTACGTAGACGGAATAGTTACACGATTCGACAAGTGATGGATTGAACTAGTTGTTTCTAACCAAGGTGTCATGACGCTATTTCCAGTAGGCGGCATATATATATATGTTGCAGTAGCGAGTGTTCTGTTAGAACGTTAACCGGTTATAAATGGCCAGAAGTCCTGTATAGTAACAGGGCCTTAGATGTTACTTGATGTGCAAAGAATTATCAATGGTTTCAGCGATGTGCAATAAGAACGATGTTTAGTGTGTATAGTTGCGCTATGTGCGCTTCCATGATTCCCTGTATTGCACTACTATTTTTCGACCATAACCTCTGAACTTGTTTTTATATCATAATTTCTCAGCGACTCATCTGACATGAATGCACTACTGAAAATTGGAACTCTTCTCGCCATGGTGGCCGTTGCCAATCGCAAGTGTAAGAATCTATTTGAAGTCTGTGACATTACAAGCAATAAACAATTTATATCACAATAGGTATTGTAGGAGAGTTTCATGTCGTTCAGTCGATAAACCGGAGCCAAATCTGATATCAATTATTTTTATTATTATCATAACATTTGTAGTAGTTACCTCGAAATAGTGAAGATTATCACATCATAGGTTTTGTACGCTACGTATAGAAATAGGGATTATTATATCTAATCATTGTCATATATTTACAAATATCGTTTACTGGTAGTGACACGAACTTGTACTTAAAATATATGGATTGAACTGAAAACTGAACAGTTAACATAATGATTTGGACTCGGACTCGAGTCAAAACACTATGACTCGCAATCGACTCTTTCCTCACCTACTTGGACTTGGACTTGACTCGGTCGTGAATTGAAAATGACTCGACTTGACTGAAGTCAAAACTATAAAATTGAGATTGACTTGTGACTCGGAACCTTGTGACTTGATAACAACCCTTGTCGAGACCCACAAGTTCTACACCCACTAAAATTAGTTTTATGTTGTCTTTGAAACGTGTTAATAAATCGAAATTTTCCCGTTGCAGGTTTTGTTATAAGGGCTATTACAGGGAATTCTTATCATATAATTATTACAATCTTGGGTATATCATATCGACTTGTACACAAAATATAATACATGATCTTGTCAATCCAACAGTTTCGTCAACACTTTCACTTTTTTCAATTCTACCACTTGTCAGACCACCTTTAAGGAAAAGTTATAATACTGACAGTTTGATTTTACAGGCTGCGGCTTTTTTGGCACCTGCTCGCCCGGAATGTATTGCGATTACGACAGTTTGTGCTCCTATGGCAACGGACACAAGTGTGCGTACTAAAGAGGCAATGGATGCGGTTCAAGTAAAACATTTTTGGTTTTCATTAGCAGGGCGCAATTTTTTTGTTCGAAGTGTATGCATTGTGCAACCTTTCTCACATACGGAACTGATCTATGTAACTTATATAGCTAGGCTCGTTCCTGTCTTGTGATCGACGTATGCTGCGTCTTACAAAAATCTAGGACAAAAGGGGGGCGTGCTACTAGTCGGCAGATCAGGAATCACAATAAAGAATATTGGCCTGATGTAACATGACCATGGTAGTCGGAGAACACCATGACTACCGAAAAGAACAACAACAATATATTTTGAGATAGTCGCGAGGATCAATTTATTGTCAGCCGGTTCTATCACAAAAGTCGTATTTTTCAGCCGGTTCTGTTATCATAAATCATTGACTCAATCTATTACGGTATAGCCCAGGGGCGGGCAACTTCTGCAGTCGACGGGCCGGATCCCTGAATCGATACAGTAAACGCGTATTTATCCACCTGTACAATGATTATCGGTATATAATGTTAACTTTAGGTTTGAAACATAGAGACCAAAACAGCATTCACTAAATTTATCAACGTAATGTAGGCTTTTCGGAGTATTGGCCAAAGAGAGTTTAGCCAACTTACTCTCCTCACTCAAATTATTATATTCGAAATCGCTTCCACTTATATAAGGTTACCATATTATTTTGGGATCCGGAAAGAAGGACAATTCTTACAATTCATAATAGTTCATTTAACGGAGTTAAAATCAGCTAATTGTAAAATTGAAAGTGTAAATTTTGTTGTGTTACCTGAAGAAAGCGGATTTTTTCAGTCCTTCTCCCGATTGACCCCCTCGAACGTCCGCGTTACATATTTCGCGTCATTTTTGGCGATTCCAGTCGTGCCTGTCCTTTCGCCTAGCTGTCAATTTCCAAGAAGGAGAATATTTAGGCGTTCTCGGAGGACATTTTCGATTTCCTGAAAAAGGAAGACAAATCGTCATACGGCAACCCTTACGTATAGCTACTGAAACAGTCATTAATTCAAAACCGCTCACTTTCTCACTACCACATTTTGATTTTAAAAAGTATGAAGTATTTTTGGGATGACTTTGCATAAGAATTGAGTGAAATAGCTTCTGATCACAACATTTAAATGCATTTACCAAACTTTTAACTATTTGCATTGTGATTAGTCATTTGTCGTTCGTCACATAAATGGACACCCCCAAACAGCTACCAAAAATATGCGACCCCGGAGCCAATCCTACTTTAATTAAGTAGAAATTTAAGGCGGATATTCATTTCTAATTGAGTAGCATTGCTGGCTACTTTGATCACCCCTGGTGAAACTATAATCAATGAATAATAGTTGTCGTTATTCTTATAGTGGAAGAGTTTTCTGTCGATCAGTGTGTGACACGATTCTAAATCTGATGTCAGATTAACTATGGGCGAATTAAATTAATTCAAAGTGTATCGGATTGAGATGAGCGTTGAAGAAGTCATATCATTGCTTATATATTTTTCAGGTTGCGGATTTTTTAGCGATTCCTGCCCGCCCGGAATGTACTGTGACCACGCGCTTTATTGCTCGAGCGGCCCCGGCTACAAGTGCATGCACTGAAAAATGATGGCTTCAATTTAAATAAACTATGTTCTGTTCTTTTTTAACATTTCACGATATTTTATTTAAGGTGTATGGTACTTTAATTTCAAACGGGTTCCAGGTATATTATTGGTTGCTGCCAACGCATTTTAAAACTATGCACGTGTATATAGTAGTAACGACCTTCATTTTACTTACAAGTGAGATAGCAATTCAACATAGCCAAAAGTCTATCTGAAAAGTCAAAAGCGACTTGCTCTTGAAAACCAATGTAGTACATTATTCTGATTGGCATTGGTATTTGGTTAAAATGGTGCTTTACTTTTCACCAGTTGCAATAATTTGTTACAAGATATTTCAGTTGAATCTATTGCCAGAAATGAAGAATTCTGCAACAAGCATAGCTCAGGCATGTCCGGAATATTATGGTATTTAATGTGACATGCACTCGTGATTGAGGCGGCAAAATGCAATGATAATGATGCAATAGAAGTCGATTTCAGTCACTTCAAAGAATAACCTAATGTTTTGTAATTTGTCTGTCCAGTCAGAGTTTTTTTAGCGGATATACATTACAATGTGCCATATTGGTATTTGGGTATCATTTCGGATGAATATGATATATGGGGTCTGTGTATAATATTAACAAACATCATACGATTCATCTTCTAATCTCATTCAAGTTCCAATCGTGCCGGAATAAAGATCGACATGAAACTGCCACGATTGGTATTGATCGCCTCTTGAAAAATAAATCTGACGATGAGAACTGTTACAAATTTGTTGCCGTGAGCCAGCGAGGGCAGGAATTGTGCTCATAACACGCATATTAAGGGTATTATTGCCGTACAGCTACAGCTTAGATGATGATAGTCGAGTAGGCCTACCAAGATGCTCAGAAGCAAATACGCTGACTAGCACGTAATCACTTTTAAAATGCACAGATAGCGTGAAGAAGCTCTTAAATAGATATTAATTACTTATAAAATAGGAATGATCATCTTCTCTCCCAATAATAATTGCATAAGATATCTCAGGCCAGCGTATAGCCGAGGACCAAAATTTGAAATTTGAATACCCAATTCAAACCACGGTATCAAACAATATAGGTGGCTAAAGCAGTTGGGTTTGCTACTCACGTAGGATTAGAAGTACTAATCGTTCTACTAGATTACGAGTGGAAGTAGCAATCCGATACTAATGAAAACTGCTTTAGGGGGAAGTAGAAACAAGGAAGTTTGAAACCTAGTAAAGTAGGGATACAATATGTTCTCTTGTAAGAGGACTTGTCCTCGTTTTACAAGAAATGTAAAATCTCCTCCGAGGACGCTCCATTTTTTCGCAATTCGTCCTCTTTTTTATAACTTTGGGAGTTTTGGGCAAGTCGTTCCCAGCGTGGATGACATCGCCCCCACTAGGCGATTTTGAGAAAACGGGCGGCGAAACGGGCGGTCGTGGGCGACAATGTTAGAACGTACGATGAGATATATTTAATTATTACGGCAAAACAATGCACGTGAAGGCGGCTTATTTTGTATATAACATGTAAAAACGGTCGACTCGAAGGAAAGTAGCCGCGGAAACCGATTTTCCAAGCACATATTTTTTAGTCAATTCACAATTTGGTGAAGAAATTTCCCGTTGATATATCTTCTTTTTCGGATTCGTAAATATGGTATGCGAAAATGGGGGTCGAGCTTGATCTGGGGGCGATTAGTCGAAAAAGGTTGGGAACCACTGGTGTAGGCGACTATAAAAAGACAACCAAAATATAGGTCATATCACACGTGAAGTCTGGTTTTCGACGAAATTGAAGGAAATATACACAAGAAACAACGTTCACCGGACAAGGCCATCTTTAACCGATCATACGTGGGATCTGGACTATCGGGAGTGCAGTCACGAAGATGCTTTTTTTACTGAAACCAATAGAGTTAACCTTATGAATGTCCAAATTACCCGTATGCTTATCCACTATTGTAACTTTCGTAACTTGTGAAAAGTGTCCTCTTTTGCAGATCTCAAAATATATTAACACGAAA
>ATSW01005657.1:0-11319 GCA_000444245.1 Botryllus schlosseri
CCAAAAATAAGTTATTTTTGGCAGTTTTGGCATATGCCAAAAATAACACGGCCTGCATATCTCCAAATACCATAAGTCCCAAGGAATCTCTGGTTCGAAAATTCCCAGCCTTTTTGAACAAAACTTTTATACCTCCAAGAAGCTCTTCCAAAGCTCTCACATATCATATATAGCATAATCTAAATGATGGACAGAAACCATACCATGCGTACCGTCTTTTCCTTTCCTATGTGCACTTGTGCGGTCTGCACATTTGTGCATATCACTTTATTAACTATATTGCCGCTATGGTAGGCTATGTATAGTGTTACAAATTTCTGTTTTAGTTTCGCAGAAAAAGCAGTCGGAGCTCACTTCCTCATTTTGGTGATATTATGGGTGTTCCGGGACCCGAAACTGTTTCCTGGGTGGCGAAGCATATTTCCGAGAGGGTATGTGCAACTTTTCACGAGTTACTGCCTTATTTCATTTTGTATGGTTATCTTTCATCGATGTTCTGTGTTCTATGTTTTCGCTATCCAACGTTTTGCTTGATAAATAAGTTGTAGAAGTAGGCTATACAAGACTCTGATTCGTGAGTCCATGCATTCCTAAACAAAAGCAAGGCAGGCCTACACCGAATGCCCTTATTACACCATACCGATGTTGGAGAGCCGAATAAATCGATGAATTAATTGCAATATATGTAAATTCGAAACGAGTTCCAGATGACAAACTCTCCTATTTATGGCGCTGTAGGATTTAGCGCGACTTGGTTGAATTAATTGCTCCTCCTTTGCATGTTCCGTGATGTAGGCCTATATTATTCTGGGAATTATTGGAAGGTATAGTTGACGTAGTAAGAATACGCGTCGCCAACGTTCAATATTATCGCATGTATTGTATACGCAGTGGCGTAGGAGCATATGCTGCCGCCCATAGCTTTCGTTGAAAATGCCGCCCAAATTTTGAAATAGTTTCAATCTTTTCAATAATATTTACTGGAAATCATAATGCGTGTTGACTAAAAAAAAGGTCATCACCTCACATTTTGCCGCCCCCAGCAGCCTGCCGCTCATGGCGCAGATCCATACGCGCCGGGTGGCTGCTACGCATCTGTGTATACGCCTATGCTTTGGGATTCTGTCCGTAATTTCTTATTGGTATGGAAAAGCCTTTCAGCCACAGGAATAAACTATAATGTTTTGTATAGGCGCTAATGGCAGAGTTAACAAATTAGTGACGAATAAACCAGCAACGCCTTGAAATCTAGATTGACGAAGGACTCAACAGCGGCGGTACTAGTTGGAGTGAGCATTTTCCTCTTTCCATCACGAAGCTCGTCCTTTGCATGGATCTGGAATCGACATTTGGATGAATCTGCCGCGATTCCATCACCGCCTTTATTGAAATGGAGTACATTTCAGCAAAAGTTTCCTTGGAATGTCTTGCTGTTGGTTGGAGCGGGATTTGCTATTGCAGGGGCCTGCTTGGTATGTCTACGTTGTTATGTTGCGACTACGTTGCGTAAATCTCTGAACAACATATTAATCGCCTTTGGCTGTAGCGTTGATAACGTTTCTTCCGACGCGAAAACTTGTAATGAGGTGCCGACTCGGTGCTATTGCGACACCTAGGGAGATGCTTAAAATGAAAATATTTTACAAGGTGAAAACAATATCTAAAATGGTAATATTTTGGTTCAGTGGAGTGCACGACATAGCATGCTTAATGCATAAGATACTGGTTTCAAATTACGTTACGGTATTCTTGGCCAAGCCTATCCGTATTCGACGCCAATTTCGAACTGTTATTAGCAATGTTGTGACCAAGTCACAAGGCTCCGAGTCACAAGTCAATCTAAATTTTATAGTTTTGACTCGAGGCAAGTCGAGTCATTTTCAATTCACCACCGAGTCAAGTCCGAGTCCAAGTTAGCGAGCAGAGGATCGAGTCCGAGTCATGGTATTATGACTCGAATCCGAGTCCAAGTCATTGTGTTGACTGCTCAATTTCCCGTTGAAATCTTGTTAAACCCGCTGTTTATAACTCTGTTTGGTGATATCGAATGGTTCGCATTTATAATATACTGATTTTACTCACTTTTAGCTGTTTCTCGTCTCTTTTTTTTCAATTACCAGTACCGATAGACGAAATCCCCGAAGTGTGGTTACTTAACTATTCTTCGAAATTACAATGAAAAGTAGGTTTTGGCCGACTGAGTCTCGAGTCATATGAGAGAGAGAGATATGGTATTCTTTTTCGTCTGCACCATCGAGATGCTTTGACGACGGAGATCCGATACGGCCTTTATAGTAAGGTCATCTAGTCTGCACCCCCGGTTGACTTGGTTCGAGTCACGCGCAATGACTCGAGTCCAAGTCGAGTCAATACACAGAATAACTCGAGTCGAGTGCAACCATTTCCGTATTTTTAGAAAATTACTCTCGAGTCAAGTCAAGGCATCAGAAAATCGTGACTCGAGTCGGACTTGAGTCGAGTCATGACTCAAGTCATTAGAACCCGGGTTATTAGTAGCCTACAGTACACAATAAATGGACGTACGAAATACACATAATGGGCACCAATACCGAATTGACTGGCTAGAGCGATATTGCATTTTTGTGCCGTTGGCAAAATTTGCGAATCATGTTTTCAGGATTCTGGCTTATCCGAGTCAATTGGAGTTTCTCTCGCTGATGGGCTTAAAGATTCCCCACAGTGGTTGATCATTTTTACGATATCCACCATAACATCGATCGTAACAGGTAACTATAATCAGGATTGTGTTTTGAACGATTCGTTCCAGACGTAATCGATATATTTAGGATGGTTATATTTTTACATTTCAATAAACTTGTGGTTGCTGTTGGTGATATTCATAGTGTGTTTCCATAACAATGGTCAGTAACAACAGACCGATTTTCTTTATTATGATTCCGCTGTTGCCGACTTGTAGCACGGCCCACTAGGCCGCTTACGCGGATAGGATGGTGAAGATGGGCCTAAACCTCCAAAACTTTGGAAGGGATTTAGGAGTCGACATCGGCCGGACTCGAACCCGCAACTTATATAGGTGTTGTTGTGGTTCATCATCACAATTTTATTAAAATTTTATGAAATCAATACACCCAAGATTTCGATATAATGAAAAGATAGGAGGGTGCCGAAACGACTTGGAGTAGTCTCTTAATCAGACACCCACCTTCTCCTACAGCATGTAAGTAAGAGGCATGCACACGGGATAAAAAAATGGATAACATGAAAGTAAGCGACAAAATGAATGCTGCAAGTTTCGGTATAGGTGAGGTCGATATGTCAGGTCGTGGTCCGAAAACCTTGAGGGCTGACTAGCATTGATTCAGTAAAAATTGCTTGTATTTCAATTTGAATGTGGAGATGCTCGACGACGAGGCAGCGGGATGCTGTTCCACACTGCAGGTCCGGTATAGGCTACTTGATGGGTGTTCGGTCTTTTCCTGTATTCTGTCCTGATCATATGGTGGTTGTTCTTGGAGGACGCGAGTGTGTAATAGTTGTGCGCTTTTGATGCCGAGGTGTACTAGCAGTTGAACTATTACCAAAATGGAACTGATACATAAACTTGGCTATTTCTATCTTCCTCGTGTCTTCTGTATGTAGAACACAATTCTTTGGAGTATCGTGATTTATCAGTTGCACATCCAACGGGCCCACTTGGGGCCCTGGAAATGATACGGAGAATCCGATGTTGTAGTTTTTGCAGTGGGTCAATCGTACTCTTGCAGGCAGCACCCAAGCAAAGAATTCGGCATTGTAACTTTGATTGGAATAAAGAGTTGAAAAATATCAACAGAACCCGTATCGGCAGGGAGCGACAAAGACAGCGGAACAGGCCACAAACTTTCGATAGTGAGGTTTTAGCGATTGCACGTGGCTCTTCCAAGACATGTCCGAATCCAGTAAATCACCAAGGTATTTGGCATTTTCAGAAATTGGTTGGCCAATCAATGTCAACGGTTAGGTCGTCCCGGGAGTTCACGACCAATTATTGGGATTTCGCGGCGTCAACACGGAAGCTATTATGGGACGCCCACTCATGCACTCTGGGCATTTGGTCACGGGCAGGGCTGGCCAAAGTCGAGTACCTGAGAGATTTGATTCTGAATCACGTATTACGCTTCGAGTCCAGTCGAGTATCACCTATTATGACGCCACAACAGAATATACTATGTCAAAGTTCAAATATGCACCTTTTATGCCACCACAAAGAACATAATGCCTGTTATCCTCACATTAAAGATACTTTGGTATTTTTCCACCATACCGATTTCATTGCACTTCTTGACAATGTTGTGTAATGATCATGACTTCAAAAATGTGTTATTTCCAGTAGCCTTCGTAGCTTTTTACTATATGTCTCGTATAGTGGCGAGATAGCGCAGTGGTATAATCCGCGGCTGCAACACCAATGGGTGCGGGTTCGAGTTCGACCGAGGTCGACTTCCGAATTTCGATACCTAAGTGTTGGCTCCTCCTCGCCACCTCATCCGCGTCAGCGGTGTCTTACAAAAGCCTAGAGGTGGGCCGTGCTATAAGTCGGCAGTTACGGAAAATAAAAAGAATATCGGCCTGGTGTAAATGACCATCGTAGTCGACAGACACCATGAATACCCCAAAACAAACAAACAAACTATGTCTCGTAAGCTGCGACACGGCCAATCAAGGTTTCAAGGCTTCGTGTAAAATAGTATCAAACTATAATTCTCGGTAGTAAATTAGCAGGAGCGTATAATTTCAGTACTCGGAAAAATCGTAATTTACTGCTCGACTCTAATCATTAAAATAATACTCGACTCAGATTCGAGTACTCGTATCATTGTGCCCAGCCCTAGTCACGGGTGACAGCATTCAAGTTTGCAGTGGTAGATGCGTGAAATGGGTGGGTGAGTATCGTCGGCGAACAGTGTTGTACTCAATGAGGTTTCAAAGATGTCATTTTGACAAATAAAGTAGAAAGGACCGGTCCAAGAACTGAGCCTTGCGGAACACCACAGGTTACAAGGTGGGCTGAGGACAAGGTGTTGGATATCGAAACCATTTGTTGTCGTCCAGACAGGTAGCTTTTCATGAGCTCTAGTTGTGGACCCCGCCGAAACCCGTAGCGCGCCAATTTCGAGAGGAGAATACTGTGATCGACGCAGTCAAACGCTTTTATTAGATAAAGAAAAATGCTACACCCCACAATTCGTTTCTCCAAGATGTCATAGTATACTGTTCAGCCACTGTTAGCAGGGCATGTTAGGTTCGATGCTCTTTGCGAAATGATAGACATCTTGGCAAGGAACGAAGATAGGCGAGAGAGGAGAATTTTTGGAATACAATTCCGATACACGGGAGAACAGATATAGGTCGGTTGTTGATGACATTTTAGTTCTATCCCCAGCTTTATAGATCGGAACCACTTTGACAATTTTCAGATAACTTAGGTAAACACCATTTTCTATCATGAAGTTTAAAAAATGGGCAACAAAATGACCGATGTGTAGGCTAATCAGTTTTAAAAACCAGGCTGGAATCAAATCATAGCCAATTGCATTATTGGATTTAAGTTCATGAATGGCAATTTCCACTTTTGTGGAATTTGAAGGCTCGAGCATGATACATTGGGATACAGATTTAATCTCAGGCTTGGTCGACGCAGGTTTCGTGACATAGAAGAGACCATATTAGGTCCTAAATTGCCAAAATATTCGTTGAAGTAATTCGAGATGGCCAAGGGATCGGTCAGGTTGTTCCCAGTAGTTGAGTTCGTGATTTCCGAAACAGGCCTGTGGCGTATCGTCTGGTGCAATAGCAATTTATTTCTTGAGCAGGTTTCACGAGTGTATTTCTTATGTTTGTTGAAGAATTTCGCGTTAACTTTCACATTTGCCTTGGAGATATGATGAGCGATACGTTTTCTGAAGTGTCTAAATCTTTCTCGTTCATCTTACGAGCAGTTCTTGGTATCGTACCACTAACTACGCCGCCACATAATTGTGGTGGGTGTTTCGCGATATAACACACATCTAATGCATTCGATAGTTACCCCCATGAAGTGAACGCGTGTTTGATGATGAAGATTTTAGATGACTTTAATTGATGAGAATACGAATAGGGTGTATATAAATGACAAGTGAATAGTATATTCATATTGAAACGAACCCGAATATTTTCGGCTGACACTCGTCAGGGGTAATCGTCAGCAACTTGTAGAGTATTCAAAAGAACATCGTATATCAACAATCGTAGCACAAAATATGACGTCACCAGCATGAAATGTCGAATACGATTCAATTGTATATTGAAGTTCTGTACCTCCAAGACGCTGTATAAATGATAAGGTAAAACATTTTGTGATATTGCTTCGATTTCTGAACAGCGTTTTCAGACACATTAATAATAAGTTCACATAACGCTCCGGCCAACTCTTTAAAGTTCACAGATCACCCAAGTGTACAGGCGTGTATAATGTATATGGATATCCTTAGGTCCAAAACAAGACGATAAACAAATTTCAATAACGACAATGCGTCGCAATGTCAAAATTGAACCTGGGGAGTGTGAGCGATGAGCATTTGTCTTACTCCCTACGCTATTGAAACCAATTAGTGGAATATGCTGCCGGTAGCCACATGGAGCACGTCGACTTCGTCCAACTATCATATGGTGGACAAAAAAGGTCATCGCTCTATCAAATATGCCGGACCTGAAGTGTGGAACAGTATCTCGTCGGCTATCCGACAGTCGTCGAGCATGTCCACATTCAAGTCGAAGTACAACCAATTTCTACTGAATGAATACTATAGTCAGCCCTCACCATTTACCGGACCACGACCTGACATATCGAACTCGCCTTCCGTCACTTGCCACCTGATTTTGTCCCTTGTCATTTTATATTATCTTCTTTTACTTTCATTCAGTGTGCATGCCTCCTCTTTACATCGCCTAGGCGAGGGGTGGGCAATTATTTTGCTCCGCGGGCCAAATGAGAAGTAGAAAATACGTTGACGGGTCAATTGAAATTTTTTAGCTATAATCTGTAGCGTATTTTAATATTATTTCTAAATTACATTGTTAATAAATGCTGCTCAGTAAATGTGTTGATGTTGAAAAAGTATCTATTTGCCGTCATGATTCGAAACAATGTTAAAGATGATACATTTCCAACTCTCTTTAAACCCGTAGCCACGTTCTACTATTAAGACACTAAAACTATAGAGTATGACTATAGAGTCATACTCTATACTAAAACAGTGGTTCTCAAACTTCATTGGGCACGCCCCCATTTATGATACTGAACAGTTTCGCGCCCCCTTTTCATGATATCGCAAAATATGAAAAAGAGCAACCCGAATGCTAGTAATCCCAACAGATAGTTTGATGGCATGGAAGGTGTGATGGCTGTTGATCAGAGAATTGTATATTGAAGTTCTGTACCTCCAAGAAGCTCTTCAGATTAGAGAATTGTGTAATATCAAAGTCGGACAGTACACTGAGCAATAACTATGAGCTGTGGGGTAAATCACCACCAGCGTGAAGAAAAAAATTCATTTAACCTCGGTTTCGCACCTCTTAAGATAAACCACTGCACTTAAATGTATTTGGGATAGTAAGCCTACAAATCTTTTTGTCTCGATCACTGCCTTTCGAGCAGTGTGCAGCTTACATAGCCATGATGTTGAGACGAGCTTACATTATTTCTTAAATTCGTCTGTCTTCGTGTTTTTGTCAGAAGACCTACTTTAATTAAAATCCTAGATCTCTGCGACATGCTCGGCACAAACTAAAAGGTTTACCTCTGACTCCAGTATACAGATATTTAGTGCTCTAATCCTTCTTTGAATATCAGCTTTCGGTTTCCTTTTTTGACATGCCCGTTCATGCATGTAGTAATCGCGAGCCCTGATTGACCTGTTTTACGAATTAGGTATTTGGAAACGTGTCACGTAACAATTTGAAACACAGACCGTACAATGCGTATTGCGACAATGGCAACAACGAAGGTTTGAACTAAACTATATGGAAAGAGTGATTTGTTGTGACATTAATTGCTAGTCATACTTTGCTACATTGACTATATTTTGAATCTGGATTACGCATGCGAGGTATAAGTATATAGGCAGCGTAATCGTGGCGTATTAATTAACAGGATTCAAAGTAAATGAATTTCCCGTTCAATTGATACAGCCTATGGTTTTAGTCCACGCATCAACATTCAAAAAGCAGGTTTTATGTTTTGAATTCCACGCATCCGCTCCGGGCCGCACAGAATAGCTCCGCTGGCCGCACTTTGCTCAGGTCTGGCCTAGGCCCAGGTGGGTGTCTGATCTCAAAGACAACTCCAATAGTCGTTTCGACACCTCCCTATCTTTCCATTGTATTGCAGTTTTGTGGTGTTTCGAAATGTTGAAAATATTAATAAGCTGATACTGATAATATTTGTATGCATGTAACAATCTTACATATATGGTAAATTATAAAAAATATTTCTGAATGTTTTAAATTGCGCATTCCTAACTACACGCAGATTCATGTCCATGTCCATGTCCAATGAATTCCAATTTTACTACGCATGACATTTCTGGCAGAGTTTGCAAGCAATTCCGCTATGGTAGCCGTCCTCTTGCCTATACTGCTCTCGATATCGCAACAAACAGGCTTGAGTCCGATTGCAATTCTGCTTGCTGTGACACTATCGGGATCATTTGCATTCTCTTTGCCCGTCGCTACTCCTTGCAATGCATTGGTATTTAGTACTGGAGCTATCAGCATCCCTGATATGGTTAGTACAGTAGAACTATAATTTGTTTATTAAACGGTTTATGGGCATTTTTGTATCTAGATTATGACTGGACTACCATTGAACTTGGCGTTTGGTGTCCTATTAAATATCATGATTAACTTTGTGGGACCACTGCTGTTCGATTTCGAAGATCCGATGATAACGTCTACTGGGAACTTAACATGGCCCCAGTCAAACGCCAGCAATTGACTTTGATACCATCCACCCCTGGGTGTTTATTGATCGCGACAAGATAGGCTATGCGAATGGCTTCAATGCTCTGCAATGACTGACCGAGTTTTGGATAAATTTCACGTTTTTGAATCGATGTGCTGGTAGCTGTTTACGAACAAATTCAATTGTGCTGTCTTGCCTTGTCCAATAAAAAAATTTGGAGTCGAAAAAAACGGTTGCAACATTTTATGACGTCACATTGTAATGGTGTCATCAATACTCTCGTCCGCGGGTGAGTAGCCTTCATCAAAGAAATAAGTTCCTTGTGGTAGAGAATTGGAGTATTGCAACTAACAGTACATTCATATTTGGGCATTTAGTCACTCTAAGAAGCTTTTCAACTGACTCTCACCGGGAGCGACATCAGTAAATGCGGAGATTATAATTCGTCAATATGAATGTATTGTTTGTTTATAAGAAACTATACATCGCTCCTTTTGTGCAAGCCCTAAAAAGATAGGGTATAGGTAGGGATGAGGGAATGCTCCGCGTGTAGCGGTATCAAAGGTTTACGATCGCATTTCCGCTTACGCTTACGAGAAGGAAATGTAAAAGACTGTATGAAGGTAAACTATGAATAGGCAGATTCACAAAACGGTAATAAATAGAACACGTCCACTCAGAGCTTATTTTCGCCGCAACCCTGATGAATACATTCTGCAACAATCACTACTTGCGTTGTAGCAAAAGAATAACAGTGCATGCAGCAGCTGTCTTTAGCTAGATTGAGATTGTTTCACACGGATCAACGCATTCTCAATTATTTCTTTCGACTACCGACTTGATGAGCATGAGCAAGCAAGCTGGCTACACTTCGCCAAGCGTGAATCTTGACCTGCAGTTTTCGAGTGTTTACAACTTCGGTGCGCGGTTAGAATGTATTTTACCATAAGAAATCCGTTGGCATATTGACTAGAACGGTAACGCTCGCTGGTATAGCATAGAAAAGTACGATATTCAAGGCCGCAATGGCAGGTGAAAATCAAATTCCGACTGCATGGAGTAAGCTTTGGATGTTTCGAAAAAGCGCGATAATTGTGTTGACTCCAATTATTCTGCTTCCGTTGCCACTACATCATAATACACAGGTAAGACCAACTTAAAAGTACCTTTATCAATTGAGGCATGCCTGTGCTCATAGGGGCTTGTGCGGTTCTAAAGGTAATCTAATGATACAAATGTTTCTCCAACACCTCTCGTTTCATATTAATATATTTAGTTTGTTTGAAATGTTTCTTTTTTTGCAGAAATAAAACAACGGCGCCTTGACTAACTCGTGTAAAATGCAGGCGTAGAACGACTAAAGCATAGTGGCTCTTAAAGTTTTTTCCTTCGCGACTCAAACCGCATCCGTATGAATCATCAATTCATCATGGCGAACTGAGTTTGTAATTTCAAAATGCCAAACGAATTAGAACCTTCTCTGATTCAAGTAGGCGTGATAACTTTACTTTCTATTCCATAGAAATAGAAATAGCGATTTTCAAGGCATACGAAAACTACTAATAGAAGTAGAATAGAATGTCTAATAAGTATGTGGTTTGAAGAAGTAGATTAAGACGGCGAGGCATCGCATTGGTACAGTTTTCAAAATTGCACGATGTATCTTCGCGGCTGATGAAAAACGTAGAAGTACTTCGTTATTGACCACCTCTGATTTATTATGAGTTTCAACCTCTCTTTCGACCGATTTCATAAGCGGACCAAAAATATCGCAACGCGACTACATCGTTATGCCGCATTTTTACGTCATCATCAGAACACCCATTCCGCACCATTGATATATATCTGCGTGGTATAATAGTTGAACCGACGACGATTTGGAGAGTTCCAACTATTCCATATCGTATACGACGACTATATTGGGTGCAAATCGTCCGTAGGCTCATATACTACATGTTTTTTCGAAAGTATTTATGCAATTATGGTTTAATTAAACAGCTTTGAAAAAGGTTTTAAAATATGTTTTAAGCAAAGTGGTTTAAAACACCGTTTGTTTCAATTGCAATCCAAGTTGGGATCGATTTGACTTGGGCGCAAGGATTTCATCTCATGCTCGGATGCTCATCTCGTGATACAGCGAGTAATGCGAGGTTAAATTCAGATATCGCAATTCAAATTTTGTACTGCGGCAATAGCAGACGTGTGAAGTTTTGTTGGTTTCCAAAAAGGTGCTCATTTCAGATCGAAGTAATTTTCTCTTGCGAAAGCGAACTTTCAAATTACTAAGGTTCGCATGCTCAGCACGAACACGTACCATAGGCCATTGACATTGCAGATGGGGTTCTGGTTTGAATCAG
>ATSW01005660.1:0-14491 GCA_000444245.1 Botryllus schlosseri
GCGTTTATATAGATACCGGGGGCCCTCTGGGAGGTTCGCCTAGGGCCCCAAAATTCTTGGGCCACCACTGAATAGAAGCATCTAATACACAACCCACGGCCGTCATGATCATTGAAGCATAGCCAATCGAGAGCCGTGATTTCGTGATTATTAGTTTCCTCGCGATTCTATGGTCGCTGGCACACCCACTCTTCGGCTGCTACGTTCAAACGCTTCGCTCGAAATCTTAACGGCTTTTCTGTGGACTTCTTGCAGGCTCATTTTTGTATTTTATCAGTAATACATGGAATGAGACATTACAACGCAGCATTTTTGAAATTTTCCAAATTTTGGACAACTCTAATGACCAGTGACGTACGGTCACGGTAGGCAAGTGAGGCAGTGCCTTACCTGTCTTCAGGATGATAAAATAAAATTGTGACACCTTCAATGAATATATCACCAATAATTATGTGCATTCCCATTCCCATATATGTTCATGAATAACTAATTTTGAAACATTTTAACGTACAAAATGGAGGAATTTATATATTAATTGTTCAAAAATATAGTGCGAAAGGAAAGTCGAGGCACAGGTGTTAAACTTATTGTGATCACATAAAATGTACACATTTCAACATTTAATCGCCTCATTCTTTATACTCGGCGTCAGATGAGTGATGCTCGAATACTCGACTGAACAACGCCTAATACCCGATTCAGAATCGCATCACTCGGGTACTCGGGTTTCTCCACCCCTATAGTTATTGCATCATATTGAAAACCAAATTATTTTCATGTGATAATGTAGGGCTGCACTCAAATTCGTATGGTAACAGTGCATACTCCAGCTATACGCAGCCACAGAGGGCTATGCTGAGTTTGATAAATGCGAGATGACACGCAAATTTTGAAAAACATTGCTCGCCTCTCAATGTAGGCCTACAACAGCGGTTCCCAGTCTTTTTGGATAACGGAGCAGCATTTCAAGCTTCAGAGTAGGGGAGATGTGGTACCGATGGATCACTGGGACCGAAAATACTTTGAAAATTCTCTATGATAATTCCATGATTACACTCCGTGAACTTGTCTACAATTGCATGCTGGCAACATCTTTCCTCACATACAAAAAAATTCGACGTGCGCGAACTATGGGGTCACTCACAGATGTTTTTTGTTTTGGGGGGTGTAAACTAAATTTAGATCGACATATACATTTTTCTTTGTAACCTTCAACACGAACAAACCAGCAATCATTTTTATTGTGAAGTTTAGGGCTTGTATCAGGCTATATAATGGAACCTAATATTTTTTCAGTACTTTCCTTGAGTGGAATTTTTTTCGATTCATGTACAAAATTAGTAGGGTGGGGACCGATGATACAATAGCCAAATCAAGCAAAATAAACAAGCATACTAATCATGAAACAAATGAAACATGACTACGTACAGAAAATCTTTATGTAATAATTGCATATGATGTTTTATCGCTATAACGAGGTCTTTGAAAGTCACAATGTCGATTTGCGGGCAATATGTATGTACCCTCAAAGTTATAAGTCCGAGCCTAAATCGAAACGTGATTTTATGACAACGTTTGAGTCAATATTTAATCTATTATTTGACGGTTGCGACCGAAAATTTTTCTTTGGCTTGCTGTAGCTTAGATTATAATACTGAGTAAGAAAAGTTGTTACATCTGAGTTTTTTTAGGGTATATGTGTCATAGGTCCCCGGGTCGTGTGCCATTGGACCCACCGGGTGGGGACCGATGACACGTTCGAGCAACAAATTTTAAACGTCCATAAATATTTTTTGAAAAGACGGATATTCATGTATATGTGCGCGATAGGTAGAGCTTGTATCAAAGTGCTGAGCCAGCAAAAGATCTGCTGTTTTCGGCTGAACATTTTGGGGCCAGCGATCATTTTCCAATTTTTGATCCATCGATACCACATCTCCCCTATACCAAGCAGACAAGAATATACACATTACAAACGAGAACGGGCGTATCCAATCGGTATTTCATCATTCACGTCGGACAAAAGTTGTTTGGGTAGCTCCCGCCGCCGCGAATGTTCAATGATTATGTCAACAAATGGCGATGGATTGCCGTATTTCCCGATCAGCGTTTCCAACGCCTTGGCAGGAAGGAGTGAATTCCAATACCCTCACGAATTGTGAGCGCGGGAATGTGGCTGGCGGCGTGCATGGGCGCTAAACAATTTATTTTTAGAGGAGTATAATGTGTATTTGCTGGTATAATCGAGGTGTTTGGCAGATCAGGCAATTTGAATAGGCGACCCACCTGAAATAGCTTCACTGGTGAGTCACTCGTTGGGCAGCACTGATTTGGTAGATGTTACTAGTGAGTAAGTATTATATAACCTGGCACATGATATAGCTGTTGAACATGAATGTTTCTAACTATAGGAAGTCGATGCATAGATTCAAGATAATGTATTCCGACTAAGGACAGGGCAATGTCGGAGTAAAATATAATTTTGTAAGTTTCTAAAGTCAAAAGGAGGTATACTAGACTCAAATACATTGGCGCTTTGGTTAATTCGCTTTAGGCACCTATATAATCAAGATGTACACGCTATATTTTGGTGGTGCTGTGCTTCTTAGTCATGTGCTTGGAATTTTCCGTCATATTATTAGCTATGTAATCGATTGGCGTTATTCATTTTGTGAAGAGAGCGTCCGTTTCAAAATTCCGATGTAAGTTAGGCAGCATATCGCCATAAACGGGATGACGCTGAGGATGGTGCTCATAAACTAGGCTTATCCGGGAGAATGTTAATCGTCTGAATAAAACATTTAATCGTGGGAAACCATTTCGCTGAATTAAAAGTTTTACCAGACGACTCATGATCATCCTCGCACGAAATCCAATCAAACTTTCAGCGCCACGATTAATAGTTTTAACCAGACGATTACCATTTTCCAGGATAAGCTAACTTTATGATCTCCGTCCTAGACGTATTTTTAGGGGATCACCCGAAAAAATGGAACTCTTTTAGCTCGAAGTTGCAGTCGTTAAAACTGAGCCGCGGAAGTGACGCAATTTTCCGTGGGTTAGAGAAACCAGAAATGAGAGTAATAAATATGTAGAAATGCATTTCTGCGGATTTTGATTCGAGATTTGAATACATGCGATGTTCTGACCGAATACAGAATTTCTTATCGCATCGTGTCCTTATCCAACTATAAATCCGCTAATGGATACAATTAGCTGAGATATCTCATGCAAATCGGTGACTCAAAAATTTAACGTGCTTATTCAAACCATGCTTCAAAAAATACCAGCACGAACGGAAATGTGGCATTGATACTGTGTTTAATAGGAATTTTAGGCTGCTGGTCCACTTGTTGAAATTGATATACACGAAGTAAGATAAATTGACCTAATCCAAAGCGTCTGGCTTAATTGCTTGATATATTTCGCAAAGAAATTAAATTTTAGGAATCCATATATTTATACCATGATTTAGTTCATATTATTTCTCTGATGCAGTCTTCGATGTTAAATGTCTACACAGACTATTGTTTTAAGTGAGTTTGAGATATCATTTAATGTGGTTGTCTTGTTCTGTTCCCTGTACATCGAGATCTGTGGTCGAAATGCCTTTCCTTGAAGTTGTGGATTATGCAGCGCATTTGCAACGTCGCGCCCAGGACCACCAAAATGTATGCGAGATTTGTGGCAAGGAATTCGGAAGCAAGTATAAGCTGAAAATGCATATAAAGTTCCACATCGGAGTGAAAGACCACGAGTGCGATGTTTGCGGAAGGGCATTCGCTACGAAGGCAAACATGAAACAGCACATAGAAATTCACGCTGGAGTTAAAGACCATGAGTGCAATGTATGCGGAAAAGCATTCGTTTCAAAAACCAGGATAAAAAAGCATCTGAAAATTCACGTCCGGCGTGAAGAGTGCGAGTGTGAAATATGCGGGAAAACATATGTTAACAAAATCAACCTGAGGCTTCACATGAAAATTCACACAAGTAACAAATCTTTCGAGTGTGATATATGTGGGAAGGTTTTTATGGGAAAGTATCGCTTACAACAACATTCGTCGATTCACACCAATGATAAAAAATATCCGTGCGCTATCTGCAACAAACGATTTCGATCTAAAGCAAATTACAGAAGCCATGTTTCCATGCATTCGGACGTCAAGGCATTTAAATGCGATATCTGCAACAAAAGATTCCGAAGGAAATCGAACTACAAAGACCATGTTTTGAATCACGCAAATGCAAAAGAATATAAATGCGATGTCTGCGGAAAAGAGTTTCGTCTACTGCAGTATTTGGAGACGCACGCTGCAGTTCACTGGGATCTGGCGACATACAGTTGTGAGATCTGCGGAAAAGTATATGCAGCTCGCCGTAGCTTGAAACTGCATTTAAGAATTCATACTAAGAACAAAGAATATGTATGTGGGATATGCGGAAAGGCGTTTCATCGAAAAGACGATCTAACTGCACATTCACTGATTCACGTCGATGCAAGACAGCATCGCTGTGATATTTGCAACAAGACGTTCACTACTATATCAAACTTACGGACGCACTTTCGAATTCATTTCGGCATCAAAATGTTTGCATGCGATGTATGCGGTCTGGCGTTTCGCAGTAAAGGTAACCTAGAGTCGCACATGCTTATTCATTTCAATGTAAATATTCATAGATGCGAAATATGCAACTGGGCATTTCGTTGGAAATCCGAATTAAAGTCGCACACGAATATTCATTTCGGTTTCAGAGAATTTAGATGTGACGAATGCGGCATGGAATTTTATCGCAAGTCAAGGTTAACGTCCCATGCACTATTGCACTCCGGCGTCGGCGCGTTAAAGAATTGATACACGCGTTATTGTGGGTGATTCCCGACACACTTGCAGTATGACAATAAATTCATATAAAGAAGATGTTTGATCATCAATTTCGAAACTGTAATTACTTATCCCGCGGCTCGCCACCCGGTTTACAAAAAAGTGGAACATATTTATTTACATCGTACATGGAAACAGAACATAATAGTCAATTGTCGATAGCAGCCAGTAGAGGTATATTTTCCTACTCGATAAGAAAAATACATCTGGTAATGGGTGTATGATATCTCGCGAAATGAGTTTCCAATTTCTCTTAGTTCAATACTCTTTAGCTCGGCTGATGTGGGCTACGAGAAGAGCCAAATCACTGAGATATGCATATGTTACCTTGGCGCTTGAATATTCTTGGCATATTTCACCGAATATTCTGAAAACAATGTTCTGGATTAACGCGATTTCCTTTAATATGTTTACGATTGCTATCTGATCTGTGATATTGACATTTATTGAGAAGTATAGCCATCATTGATGACGATCTCTTTATAATACTGTGGATACATAGCGACTACTATACAAATTCTATACGCGGCCCTATAGGCTTTTCAGTGTTATTCATATCAGGCCCTCTTGTATAAAGTCTGCATATGGGTGCTCCAGATATTACTTTGCCTTAATTACTGGAGACTTCTCTCAAGTAATCCTTGTGTAAAGTGAAGTGGAGCAGCGAGATATATCCCTCGTCGCGACAGGATATTGCGATTTTGCGAAGCGTTTTTGTTTGGCGTCGTATTATCCATTATTTACCGACGTAATATGACTGTGATGTCCTAATTTTATGTTGTAGTCCCTTTCGTGTAGCAGTCAGCATATGGTATTAACTTGTGAAAGGTTATTTACTTTGATAAGAAGTATGTGACGTGTTCTCTATTAAACTTTTGAGAGTTCAAGACGGCTGCTTGATATGCTGATGCTGATTGATGTAAAATGAGTAATTTTTGTACACCGAAATCTCACATCTCGTTACAAAAAGGACAATTTCATCGACAAGAATACGCAGTTTATTGACTTACTTACACGCGTAATTACTTACTTCCTCTCCGCGTGAGAGTCTTTTAAAACGGTACATTCACGCGTCAGACCCAACTTTTGAAGCAGTGGGATAGACGAAATGACAAATTTTTGTTGTTGTTGTCAAATCTTAACACTCAGTCGGACAAACGATGCGAGAAAAAAGCGTAAATAGTGGATTAATAGGAGCGGGCAAGATTTTACCGAATGGATTGATCGTGATCATAAAAAATGGTGCATCCATGAGAGCACAATCAGAAGTGACGAGTCGCTGTTCTGACATTACAAAAACGAATATTGTCGTGCCTTTACCCGTCGCTGGCTTGTGTGTGACCTATCGGATAGATCAGGGGCCGATAACTTCTTCAGTCGCCAGGCCGGATAAGGGTAAATGAAGTATATTTGGCAGACCGAATTCCTGAATGGATACATTAGTCGCGTATTTATCCAGCAATACAAGGAACAAATCGTATTTATTATAAACTTCAAGCTTAAAGCATAATAACATAATGTAGAGCTTTGGTAGCTGTTAAAGTCAATGAGACATCTTTAGTCGATCAAAATTGTCAATAAGTTCTTTGAATTCAGGCTGCATGTCGGACGTAGATAACCATAGTAAAGACTGCACGCGAACATTAGTTAGATTGGAACGCATCTTTGTCATGTAAACGTTCATGGTTGATAATATTTGCTCGAAAATGTACGTAGACCCGAACAGAACAGGTAGTGTCATGACCAGCTCAGGTTGGCAAACTTCGTGGATTCAGTGACACATAGAATTTGGAAGACTGTGGCCGCGGGACGCATTATCATGTATGACCGTAAACTGTATGCGGGCTGCTCAAAATTCCGTCGCCGGCCGTTTGTCGCCCACCCCTGAGATAGATCATATACAGTGTAACATTTCATAATCAGCTGTCTGCACAATTCGGAACATGGTTACGTAATTTGTCATTCCAAACTGAGTCATAATATAGATCCCTTGATAATGTTTTCGCTCATATCTTATCCGACAATTTTAAGGGAGATGAGTAACTATCGATTCGTAAGAATATTGGATTTCAGATTGGCGGATCATTTCTAACAATCTACGAAATAAAGTGAACCCAATTTTTGGATTAATGTAATATCCACAAGCCTATCGTTTCGTAACTTCCCTTTTTCATGACTCATCCCATGTTTTTTGATTACTATTCTAAAGAAACTACATGACATTCGTATAAATTGATAATGTGCTTCCTTTCGACTTATAAGTAGATAAACTGGACTAATAGTCATAATTATCGATATTTTTGTATAATTCACTGTCGCCTTCCTACGTTGTGACTAGCTAGCATCTGGATATTCGATCATGTTGCAATACGAGCTATCGGTAAAATTGGCTCTTATAGGTTGTGCATACCACTACGTAGCATTATTCTCGTGTCGCCTTGACTTACGATTGCAAGGCTTCATATGATACAGTGACTTCACAATTGTCGAGACATCGCAATCTGCGGCGATAGAGGGTCAGTATAAGGACTTACTGCATTTTTAGATTACACTGGGAACTTTTACCCACATGCACTTATTTACTCTGAAATGCCCATTCTTACGGACTACTTCCACTTCCATATATACAGTCCCGCAAGTCAACACCACTTACTTTTTGCACTTTGGATTATGTAAAGAAGAGTGTAGCTTTATGACATTTTTGTGTTACTTCTGTTAAGTAAAATTATCAATACAGCATTCGGTGAAAGAGCCTCTTTATCGCGGTAACTGAACATATTAAGATACTTGCTCCTTTCGGTTACGTGATTGGTCATTTTTCAAGGGTAGTGTGGATGTACCCTTCCATTTGGAATGTAGCCTACCTCCGCTGAACTGCTACAATTGTGAGACCGGCCGACCAACTTTGCTTTCTGAACTACCTGCTTGAGTATTTCCATTTTCCGGACCTTCATTCCAATCTTCCATATTGTAAAGTACATGTATAGTTTTGACGTGCCTTGGAAATCGTTACGAGTAGAAATATGCGAGGTTACATTATGAGATTTACCACGTTCGTCTGTACACTCTTTAAGGTTATTGCTAGTCTGTTCCTGAAACTTAGCGGAAAGAAAAATACCATAAGTAACTAAAAAATGGACATTAGCGACATGCGCAAAACTACTTGAATAGATGTTTACTAGGGATGGTGTGAACCTCCGAAATTCTTTAACCTCGATAAAAAAAAACTAGTTTTCCATCTCTTCCATCCCTGTTTTCACCATAAATGTCAGATTGATGAAATTTTGAGGATTGGATAGGTTTTTTCACTCCTGTATATTCACGATATTTCAAGGAAATATATCTGATATATCTGCACCAGTAATGGAATAGGCGATGTAGCTCAAGGTTTCAGCATTCCGTTCCAAGTCAATTCCATTTTATCCCCTCAGTTCAGTTGACATTAATAACTTTCAATTCTAGCGTCTGGTCTGCGGCTTGAGTTGACGCCGAAACGGACCCTGTGAATGAAACAAGCTTGCTTTTTTAGAACAGATTTGAAAGTCGTGACTTTCGTATGCTTACCTCTGTCTTTGATTCCACGTAAGGAATACGTTGTCCGTGTCATGCATGTCTTTGCGCGACTTAGTATGAGATCGACATAGTCAGAGTAAAGGAATGGATTTAGAGCGCTGTTTATCGGGAGAATTAGCAGGCCGGTCGGCAGGTAGGCATCCTTCGGTATATCAACTCCTGGAATTATTTGTTGAAGTATAATGTTTTGTTTGTTTTTAATCGACAATTAAGCTGTTTTGGAAGTTCATTGAACGTGGTATCTGGCATGTATAAGGATAGAACTGATAGTCTATATGTGACATCTTACGCAATGGTATAAATTCTCGATGATGTCCGGCAGGTGCAATTGAAGTTACACTCGATATCAAGAAAGTGCTATCTTTAGTTTATGGTTTGCATTTCAAGTTTAGGGAGATAGGCTGGACAAGATGACATCCTGCTTCAACGAAGTAATTGGTAATATTGATTGATTCCTTAACATTAAAGAACTTCGCGTTCCACGCGACGAGAATATAACTGCACACTGGTTGTGCTTACTGAGCCAAGAAAATTAATGAGACTTGCGTTTGCCGTTAGCTATTTCGCTTCGTTCGTGAATCGCATAATACCGTTTGCGAATCGGATTTAGAAAGGGTAGTGATGAAATTACTCGCGGGACATTTAAGAGGGTTCTGATTTTACGTTGATCGCCCTATGAGGGCCAAGACCACCGTTTTCGCGCCTTGAATGCCAATTAGAACCGGTTGAACATGATTCACGATATTAAAGTTGCGTTCTCAAAAGCTCAACCGGGTCATACATAGCCGGGCTGGTCGAAAAAAAATCGGCTACATCTGTCACATTGATCAAAAGTCATGTTTAAGCTGATTTTGTAAGAGGCCGCGAGTCGTTTAAAATTGCCGAGGGACCTCTTCGTAAATATTTTAAAAAATTTCGATAACCACTGTTCTGAACTGACGCCTCTGCTCGATGTTGGGCATAAACTTGAATTTCGAATGTTTCTATATTCATTCAGTACCTTGATACGGACTTGTATTCCAAACTCAAATGAGTAAAAGAATGATTACGATTTATGAATAATAAAAACCGCATATGTTTGATACCTGCTAATTGCAAGAAACCCATGATACAGACGGGCATCCAGCACAAAAAATCGGACGCGAGAATTCTAGTAAGTTTGCGTTGCATTGCGACACTTTGTTTGTCGCGTTTCTCGCGAGCCGTTGATGATTCCAGAATCCTCATGTCGTTAGCTATTCTGTGGAATGCATTCGGTGTAATTAACAACTCGGGGTATGGAGGCGTCAAATTATGTTAAGGAAATTCATAGGCGAGTCAAAATGCTGAAGGCTTCGAAAGTGAAAACGTTATAAAGTACCATATATATAAGCCTATAGTGCAGTTAGAGAGACACCCGACACGTGTACTAATTACATCAGATATATCCTATCATAGCCTATACACACTAGGATTAGCGCCGGGGGTATATGGTTATCATTAGCTTGGCTGTATCATTTTCCTAATCAGTAGAGATCGGATGTCTGCACAATACGGAACGTGGTTGCGTAATTTACCACGCCAAACTGAGACATATACAATATAGATCCCCTGATAACATTAAATTTTAAAGTATATTAATATCGATTCGTAAACATACTGCAACTCACGCTGGCGGATAATCTCTATTTAATCTAGGAAATAAGTGATTAATACAATGTGCACAAGCCTATCCTTTCCAACTACCCGTTTTCATGATTCATCCTAGATTCGTTGATTTGACATTTTGTGTATTTACTAATTAGCTTTGTAGTTCCAAAGCTACGTGATAACTCATACCTGTACAGAGCAATGTAGCACACCAGCATGAACAAGAATGCCATGAAATTGAACAACAGAAGAACCAGAGAGTACACCCACGATCCGTCATTCTTTCGGTCGGGAAAGAACGTTGGCAAGCAAACTGTATGACTTGAATAATACCCGAATTCGTGAATGGACACAATCGGGCTGTATTCATTGATTTCAGAAATGAGTCTTCTCAATGTGTCCCATTCCGTGCTATCGTGGCAATCAATCGTAATGTTAGTAGCTTCCTTTTTCGCAATGCATAGGATATAGTTTTAGATACCTGTCGACAGACTCTTGAATACTGCCGTTGTTTAGGAAGCCCAACCATTTTATTAAGAGCTCCTTGTCGTTGCGATTTACTTTCGTTTTAAAGATCGCAGTGTCGTTGAATCTAGAGAGAGACAACCATCGCTGTTCACTACAATGTTTATTTATTTATTTATTTCGGAGAAGAAAGGAAGTGGTGCCTTTCATCGTTAGGTTTTGTGCACAACGACATTGTGCGCCACGACATTAATCAAGTATGATGTGATAACAATCCAAAAATAATCGATCGCAACTCAGCACATATTCTACCACGTCGTTCAATATGCTTGGATCAGTCAGTAGGTTCACGAGCAATGTTCCCTCTAATTTTTGACGAGTCTGCGCACACTCACCAACTCGCTGCGCAGACCCTTGGACAACAGTGCGCAACAACTAAAAAAAGAACACCACCTTGAATTTCTTGTGCGCAACTTAGATGTTCTGTGCGCAGAGACCGTTTCAGCACTGCGCATTTGCGCACGTGCGCAGCTTAGAGGGAACACTGTTCACGAGGCGAAACAGAATGTTCATACAAACACAAGTACGGCGCAGGAACGTTCTAGGAAATTAGTGCGAGGTACAGTTCATGATAAAATGTTCCAGAGTTTTATGTTTATAACAGGCGCTACAATCACGGTAATGTGTTTGCAAGTGAACTGCACTTGGCTGAACACCGACACCATCCTCATACGTATGCATTGTGACCAACATTATTAGGACTCTATAGCATATAGGAAAGTTGAATTTGAAAAAATATAATTGGTTTTGAATATATAAACTGATCTGATAAATCTCACACATTTATTAGTTAAGATTCAAATACGATATAATCGTACATCTATTAGTAGGTCCCATGTCCATTACGGATTTGTAGCGAACGGTCATGTCGCTTACTGTGGTCACCGCGCCTAGAATGTCAATGACTTCTTCACCGCAGCTCATAAGTACTACGCAAGGGCTTCCTCATCGTGCAAGTATCATATGATCGACGCGCAAGATCAATGCTATATATCAAATATGCCGGATCTAATGTATGGAACAGAATCTGGCCGGCTATCCCCAGTCGTCAAACGTGAAGACAAGCAATTTCTAATGAATGAATACTCGTCAACCGTCTACTTGACCGGACCACGACCTGACATCGATCTCGCCTAATACCGTCACTTGACAACTCATTTAATCGCTTTTTTTTCTATTAACTTCTTTTACTTTTCATTCAGTGTGCATGCCTCCTCTTTACATCGCCTAGGCCCAGGTGGGTGCCTGATCTCAAAGACTACTCCAAGTCGATTCTACGCCTTACTATTATTCTTGTATTGCAGTCTTGTGGTGTTTTGAAATGAGGAAATTTCATAATAAACAGAACTGAAGTGAACTGAACTGACTAGATATTGACGGCTTTACTTCCACCCGTCTTTGATTAAAACTAGAGCTGCGCAAAATCAAGTATATCTGACTATTTCGATTTCGAATTGAATATTAGTCTCATAGTCGAGGGCTCGTCAACCGCGTATATCGTGGGTGTACCACTCTTTGGTGTACCACTCAGATGGGATGTACTGGGTTGTACCAGATCCGAATAAAAATATACCAATGACTAGCTCTCAAAATAAACAGGCAAGTTTATACTTCAGAACATGTTGACGGGTGTGCAATATAGTACAATGTTCATATCAGCTGTAGGTAACATTCCTTTTGTGATGTCATAAGCAAATGCTTTTCATAATTTAAACGTTTCTAATGGACTTATTTGTGCCTTTTGGAGTAGAACAGGATGGAGTTGACATATGCTGGATTGCTAGGCTTGAACCTAGCTAGCAACGTTTTTTTTTAAGATCTGGCGATATCTATAACTCCAGAAGAAACTGCCGTGATATCATAAGCTTCGACGCTTCGTTGCGACAACTGTTCTTCGATAAATATGACACATCGGTTTTCCATTTATATATGAGAAAGCAAATTCATTGTTCCACGCAGAGTTACAAACCAAGTTTACGTCGTTAAATCTCCCGCTCCTTGTTCTTGTTTCTTATCAAACCATTCGCGGTGAGTGAAACACTCTTTAAATGTGTAAGGGCCTACTACGCAGCGGGATTCTCTTGAACCAGAGTCCAGCCGATTATCGATTCAAAATAATAACAATCTAAACTCGAGCATACCGAACGAAACCAGAACAAATCAAAGAATAAGTAATTAAACGAAACGGAGACGGTGCGATAAGAGAGCCAAGTACCTAAAGTAATGTGTAACAATAGCCCTCTATTTACCACGACCTGACATATCGATCTCGCCTTCCCACACATGTCACCTTTTCATCACCTGTCCTTTTATATTATCTTCTGAACTTTTCATTCAGTGTGCATGCCTTCTTTTTTACATCGCCCAGGCCAGGTGGGTGTCTGATATCGAAGACTACTCCAAGTCATTTCGACACCTTCCTGTCATTCATTGTATCGCAGTCTTGTGGTGTATTGAAATGATGAAATCATTAGCAATAAATTGAATTGAATTGAATACCGTGCCAGTAGAAATTCCTTTCATATTGAAAGATGTCGCGGGCCGCAAGATAAGCGTCTGCGGGCCGCGGGTTTAGAACCCCTGTTCTATATAGTGGTTTCATTCGAGGATAGAGGCGACTAAATATTCAATACAGATGTCTTCGCAACGTCATGAAAGGATATCATCACTCACGTGACATCTGACAGAAAGTAATCCTCAAAGGAAGGAATCAACGGTATCAATCCAATCACAATCGAAATCGACCAGGACATCACAATTGCTAAAATCGCCCGCTTGAATGTGGGTCTTGAAAGTGGTCTGAAAAACCATCAAATATTCGATTGCATAGGATGAATGGAAGAAGTGAACGCAGGACACAAATTTATGTTTCTCTCTCAATTACTCCAATATAATTCAATCAATTTGTCTTTAAAGTGGCATCATGTCAAGTTTCCATATGGTCTGTTATTTTGAATCGAATTTCTGCGCGCAATATGCACTCCGGGCTAAAGTGCAATCAAATGTTCCTACGTACCAAGTATGGTTTAAAAAAATTCGGTATTACGTCGTTCTCTGATTAAGGGGAAAGGCTGGATGACTACCATACATATCAGTGTTTTGTAAATTATTTCATTATTTATGACACCTATATCCCATGGAAAGTATGTAGTATACACAAACTAGACCTGTTGAATATCGAAAGAAAAAGAGTGTATCTGAATATACAGCTGCTGAAAACACTCCGAAGAATTAATATTAATACAGCTATCTGGTATCCCATCTCCTCGATGTCTTAATTATTTGGTCTGCAGTGCGAGGAATGCGTCATAAACTCATGGTATATACAGTACATTAACAGCGTAGAGTTTGTTTGATATTCATGATATGATCATTTTACACCGGAATGATATTTATGCTTCCCGAGCAGAAAACCTATAGCAGTGTTTCTCAACCTTTTTTTAGACACGAACCCCTTTTTGACAGTGAAAAATTTCGCGCCCCCCTTATCGTCATATCACAAAATCCAACTGGGATGCTAGCAACCCCAACAGATTGTTTGGTGGTATGGTCGGTTATAAATGTTGATGAGAGAATAAAAATATATGAAATTGGGTCTATCTAGAGAGAAACACGAGTGCATTTGAGGTAAATCGCGCCGAGCGCGAACATTTTTTTCAGGTGACCGCTTCTTAGCGCCCCCTTCAGATGCCCCCAGCCCCCAGGTTGAGAACCCCTGACCTATAGCATGGCCATTCAAAAACAGATCAAATGGTGATGAGAAGGTTTTCATCTACAATTTATATAGATGAAAGCCAACACTTGGTTGTATGGGGATTCTGGAGCAGACTTCAGTCGTACTCTAGCCCGTAATGTATTGGCGTTGCAACATGGTTACA
>ATSW01005661.1:0-16314 GCA_000444245.1 Botryllus schlosseri
TGTTGAGTACATCCCTGGTGATACACCCATTAATATGGGGTTAGTGATGCCGAATGGAAATGGGTTACAGTCGCGCATCTATACCCTCTACGCCAAGTCTGTCGCTGAAAGCCCTAATTGTTGAATGCCAATCCAACCCCATATTCACTCGTCCACTAATCTTGCGATATGTAAATTTAAAGTATTGACTGCGGTAGATCTTGACAGAATGATTCGAGTTCTCAACTTTACATGGAGTATTGTTGTAATGATTCGAACTCGAGTCGTGGAGTCAGAATTTGTACGGAAATTATAGTGTCGATACTTTGCTATTCTCCTGGAAATACTTGGGACCTCGATCGGTAATATCACAGTATCCAAATCGTACAGTACAGAAATATACCTGTTAGTGTAAAGGACACACGCATAGTCTCAAAGTGCAAAGAAATAATTTCTCAGGCCTAATCCATATGGTGATCAATTTTGCCATCAGCGGGCGCATAACGTACCGTTGTACTGCATGAGACTCAAGTCAATAAATATATTCATGCAATATAAACGATGAACCAGGATCTATGAAACCTAGATATATTTCAATCTACAAAAAGTTGAAAACAGTATATACAACATGCGCTCAATGAAGGCACACTGTAAGGACCTGTACATATGATGGAGGAATAATATTTTCGTTCACGAGGTATCGACATGCACTTCACTTACATTTTCGCAACCACGCGCAAACAATATACGGACTGATTACAATAGCAGCCATAATGTGAATATTGACTCAATAAACAGATAAATGATGACTTGCCTAATTTTGCAGAATCGTAGCGATATAGACGTTCCGTATCGAGGCTAAAATTGTATATATATAGTAATGATGTAACTACGGGCAGTTCGGCACAGCTCGTCCAGGATTCGCAATGAATATTGGATTTCTTCGACTTGGACTTAAATTTCGATGTTACACTTACATCCTGAACAGCATTTTAATTTGGAAACGTTCAATCCCTTCATATTAGATCAGTGCAGTATTATGTATTTGTGTGCTCGCAGGTATTAGCTATGTATTGGTAGCATAGGGATGACGAGACATATATAATCACGGAATTTATCATCGAAAGTTGCATGTAAAACAAGGCAAATCATGAAGGATTTTGTCGCCGTTCGCCTAATCAAGGGTGTTTTCCAACCTGTAAGGTTCATTGCCGTCTGTAGTTTAGTGACAGTATTCCGGTATTTTGGGATATGCAAAAAAGGTTAGTTTTGAAGTTGCTTGGTGAGTGTGTGATAATCAACGGTAGCTTGTTTCAGGAAGCGGATTGTTCGGGCATCTTCCAAACATGTGAGTGAGCATCATGTTTACCGTTGAATAGATATTAACATTACTGCGCACATATTAAAAAGGCTTGTCCTCTTGTTGCCTTTTAGATTATTAGGTACTATGGTATACGCCATACGGGGAAGCAACATCAATACGGGTTCATATGCAGGTTCTGGTTACTTTTCCATCCTTCTTGCTCATTCTCCGAGTGATATTAGTAAAAACTACCCACACTACTCCAGGGCATATGTCATTATATGGTTGCATTAACTTCGCCTGTTCTAAATCAACGGTTATAGGTGTGGCAGATGAATTTTGTATACTTACATTTCCCGCAATCTAGATTTAAACCCCCACCATTCAAGTAACAAGTGTTGCTAGAAGGTGCGATGATAAATAAGGTCTTGCAACATTTCCGTGAGTTAAAAGCCAGTTCAATCGTTTATCTTCTCTTTTTTTAACGGTATCGCCGAAAGAATTAAAATGCTAGCAATAATTTCAGACATCAAAGTTGACACCTTACTTTTTCAGTTGTCAAAATAACGCTTGTCATAATGCAACTTAACTCACAACTCGGTGTCGTAATTACAGAACAATTGCAGCATTCAAGCATTCAGTAAAATGTTTTACGGTCCATTAGTCGAATTAGTAAGTAATCTAATTTGTGAAATTTTCTGTGCCTTCATTCTAATTCTAATCTAATTTCTGGTTCAACTGAAATGACTACAGAAGAAGTGTATAGTGCGGGACGGGCTTAGCTTGGTGTACAGACTTATGAGCATGAACTCTGATTGTGTATGAACTGGCTTTTATTTTTGTTGCATATCTTTTGCCAATTCATAATGCTTATTCTAATCAATTTGAAAGTGGACTGTAGGCTACAGCAATAATTCTAATCTTATCATAATTTGGAAAAATATATAGCTATGATAGTAATAGCAATCTCATTAGGATTAGTGTAAAATGTTCTAGCAGTCATCCTCGGGTGTCCGGTCGCCCCCTGAAAGTGTCAAATATATGCGGAAATGATATTCATCTTCGTTGCAGGTCATGGAAAATGCTCGATTACGTGAAAGAAAATATATTCTTAGCCGAATTCAAACGAGAGGCATTTCTCGGTCAAAAGGCACCGAATCCAGTTATCTACGAAATCGAAACATTCGAAAAGAGAAGGTAGCCCATCGACGCTCTACCTCTATATTGAATAGACACTAACAAATTTGTTTTTCAACTCTTCAGAATTCTAGATTTCTCATCTTCCGCTAAGCCACTGGTGTTAGTATTCGGGTCAGGCACCTGAGGTCCATTTGCCGACTCATTGGCGGATCTTGAATCCGCCATGAGGAGGTACAGCGAGAAAGCAAACTTTCTCGTTATTTACATCAAAGAGGCCCACCCTGATGACAGTGTTTGGTCCGGAAAACCCTCTGCCAGGTATGCAATTGACGTCCGCCCCGTGAATACAATCTATAAACAATTAAATATTTTACAAAATTAGTATGCGTAAAACTTTCAGTCGTTTCTACTGTTCATCTCGCATGATGTCAAGTAATGGCTTGATTATACGGATTGCTCGGCCCCAATAGCCCGCATTGATCAATGGTTCCTAAATATTTCAAACAGAAAACTTAGCATGAGATTTATTGGCATCTCGCGATCCACGCCTCTCACATCGAAATAATCTATTTTGTTGATATTATGCTACGTTTTATGTTAATATGTGAAATAGAAAAGGTGCATGCGACCAGTTGTACGCAACAAAGGTCTAACAAGCATGTGTGACGCACGCGATTTCAAATTAGGGAAAATTCGGTATTATTCGCCAACCGGCGACGGACGGTCATGTTGGGCCAAGTTTTTCGTCACTGCACTGCGCCCAGTCTCATTTTAGTCAAAACCTCGTGTCTTCAAGTGTCCATGCGCGGAATGGCTTGGATCTGAAATACCTGTGTTTAATAGTCCTGAACCTGCATGTTGCACATCGCTAGACCAAAGCAGCCCAACGTTAGCCCACAGTGTTATGCAATCAGAGGTGGTCAGTAACGAAGTACTTCTACTTTTTGGAAGTACTCAAGTAGTTTTCTTCTACTTCTGACACTTACTCAAGTAGATCTGATTTTCTCTACTTCTACTTCGTAATATTTTGCGATCTACTTACTTACTTTTAGCTATTTTCAGTTTGTCAAGTAGAAGTAGTTTAATCCCCCAAGACGAAAGATAGCCTGAGGAAGTATGGATCTGTTTTCACGGAGTTTAACATTCATAAAGGTCAAATAAAGCCCAGATATTTTGTTTCGCTTTGCGCACGGTAGTTATGGAGTGACAAATATGTTTTCACGAAAGTATCAGTGAATATAATTTATGTACCGGATTGCTTGGTTCCACTCACATCGCATTGTCGCCCATATCAAATATTTTATCACAGTAAATATGGCCCACCATAACGTTTGAAACTACCGTTTCGCAATCTAGCAACCACCTATCACTTCGTAATTTAGCAGCCCATGACGCGTCATGCTAATCAGGAAAATCCGGCATTTTTGAACGTTACGCCTGTTTTAGCAGATCACCTTTGAAGCATTATGGACAGAAGACATAAAATATATTTTCCGCTTTTTACAAGTGGTATTCGTATTTAACTATCAATTCGGACTATCATACTTTGAGTTCTAATTACTTTCAGTTCTTTAGCTGCAGAACATAAATGTTGAAGCATAAAAACAAGCGTAGTAATGCCTCTATTTTCCGAAAATAAAGCTACACTAAATATAACTTATACGATCCACAATATTTGTTATTACCGTATACTAATCGCGCAAAATCTTGAAACCGTGTCCGATACAACTTCTCCGTATTGCTCGCCGCCTAAACTTGGGACCATATAATATGGGGTATGGCGCCATGCCATGATATTCTCTAAAACGGGGTCTTCCAGTAAGCAAAGCGTTAGTATCGCATTTTCATATCAATACTGTAATTTGCATCCCATGATGCGAAAGAATGCTTATTCTGTCGAAAATTGACACCTCCTGGGATGCATCAATACGAATCAAGCTCTCTGCACCTTCCGCATTGCTCAATTTGATGCTTTTGACAGTCCATGCAAACTACTTACTTACTCGAGTAGATTTAAAGTCACTCAATTCTACTTCTACTTCAAGTAGTTTGAGCTGGTTAATTGAAGAAATACTTCTACTCGTACTTGAGTATATTTTTGTCGCTACTTCTACTTCTCCTTGAGTAGCTTTCTTGACTACTTTGACCACCTCTGTATGCGATACTAGGAATAAACAATTCTTTCACAGTTGCGCGTACAGTCAGATTCATATTTGTCAATTATAAGTATTCCAAAAAATAGGGTGTGGCATGCACTGCTCCGATGTTTCCCTTCCTTTATCGTGCCCGCAAAGGTTACAGCTTTCCAGAGAAACCAATCTCAGACAACTCTCATAACATCAAACCAATTTGTGGATTACAAAGATCCGCACATTTTCTGGAGAATGAACTGTGAATTGATATGAACTGAACTTGATTATTTTTGTAATTCTTATACGAATTCTGTAATTCAAATTGTAACCATGACTTGGAAAACCAAGTAGCTGTAATTTTAAAAATAATCCAGTTTGGAAAATATGAAACTTTTCTAGTTGTCCAAATATGATTCCGGAAGTATTATCTCAGGAATGGTCTTATCTATACGACATCTTACTGCTCTGATAGTATTTCAAATCAAAATTCAGATTCCACGGGAACACGCACAGCTCTATTAAGGAACGAAACCAGGCAGCTAAACTCCTACAACCGTTCTTTCCGTGCCCGATCTATCTTGACGGAATGGCAGATGAGGCCACCACCTTGTACTCTGCTTTTCCAGACAAGATGGCTGTCATTTGCGATTCAAAGATCGCCTACATCGGCGAGCAAGGACCGTGGGGATTTCGCGTGGACGAGATGGTTGCATGCCTCGAAAGAATTCTGAAACGATACCATTGCTAGCGGTTTCACGGGGCATTGCAAGGAATAATCGTGATGCCATAGTCAGCGAACAATATACTTGATGGTCCCTCTCTCTGAAATGATTAATTTCTAACAAATGACAACTTCTGCGGAAAATGCTAATATTGCAATCGCTGAGTTTGATGTACTTTAGAAATGTCTACAGATCTGTGTTCCATCATAGGTTGAATAAAAACAAGCGTCGTTCCAGCAACGTATTTGATTGGTTTTTACAGAATATCGCGTATTCACACCTTGACAGCAGATAGGAATATGCGACCAAAGTTCAGTCAATAACTCAAATGTTCCTCTTGTGTTTGAAAGTATGGCGTATACCATATGAAATTACGCCAAATGCTTGGTTCATAGCATATTGTACTTCAGTCAAATGTACCAAATGTTTTACAACCCTCTTTATTTCAAAAGTAACGTAGCTGCAGATGTATAGTAAGTAACGAAGTAGGCCACTTCTTCGTTTTCGGAATATAGCCTACTGAACTAAGTGGACGTGACATTACCGGCGTCTAATCCTTTGCCGGACAACCACACGAGAGTGCTCCTTCCAAATATATTTCACAGAAAGTTGCAATGAGCAATACGTATGCATAAGTTTCATCCAAGGGATCCATACGTTAATATATAGTAAAGCGACATAAGTATTGGAATGCATGACTAATAGGGTTATCCAAAATTTGGCAAAATTCAAAAATTCTATGTTGCAATGCCTTATACTTAAGTTATGTATTGATAAAAAAAAACATCAATGAGCCTGTGTGAAGCTCACAAGAAGCCGGCACGATTTTGCGGAAAGCATTTGAAAGTAGCTGGCGAAGAGTGGGCGTACCAGTGAGTACGTTATGGTAGATTAAGGAAGGGTAATAATCAGGTAACTGCGTTCGCTGCATGGTCCCCGCCAGAAGAGTATAGCTAGCAATCGAGTAAGAGTGAGCGTAGTCAATCAATCATCAACAGCAAGCACCATAAAACGCAACTCTGTATTGCAGGGGTCGGTAACTCAAAACTGGACGCGGGCCACTTTTCAAAATAGACAACGCGGTCAAGCAACCACGTTTTGATAATTATATACGTTAGTACAACGCCGTGCCTTCTAACATGGGTGACGGGCATAGTTACCACAAAAGAAGTAATATTTTATTGAAGAAATGCAAATACAACAAAATTATCATCATTATTACTTTCCTTCTATTTTGAAGTATGATCCGAGCACGATAGCTGACAACACTCTTAGGCGACTAAAGCAGGGGTGACCACCCTTTTTGCTATTCACGGGCGTATTCCAATTACTTATGTAGCCTACGGCCGCATTTCTGTGCATAGTCGCAATGAACTAACTGGAGGCCAAATACCCACAGTGAACACCGGACTAGTCTATTTATTCATATGGGCTTACTATGCGCACCGAAATCGTCGTAGTCATGTTATGAATAGCCACAGAGATTCGTTCTGCAGTCACGCGAAGCGCAAAATCTTTTTCATTGTCATCACTGAACTTAATAGTAGTATCATCTCATATCATATCATTGCATCCAGTGAATAATTGAAAATGTCGCCTGTAAAACATACGTTAATTCTCGTCCGTATCTGTTTATGTTATTCCTATGTTGTAAAAATTAAAGGCGAGCGTGTTCGTCGCTGATAGATTCCTCAGTGAGTCTCATATTCACATCAAATATATCTTGACCTTTCAACTCCCGTCAAACAGATCCCCACCACAAGCAGGCTATCATAGATATTTTTGGTTAGATTTTACATTTTCGCATGCGAAAGCAAAACTTCCTCAATGTATCCATAGTAATACCTGTACACCGTCAGGATCTAACGCGATGAAATTACGTGGTCAACCGTATAGTACTAAAACTTTATGCCGTGCTATGATATATACTCCCTGTTTGCCTTATGTATGAGTAATTGTGTATTTTGTGTAACGCAAGTGTATGAATGAATAAATTTCTTAAACCAAGACAACCGCCCCTCAAGGAGTCGTTCCGTCGATTATAGATAATTTCTGGTTGACAGAAGTATCCTGAAAAGAGTTATTAGGGAGTTGAGAAAATTTGGCCGAAGTTTTTTCAAAATCACCACCTTTCTTTTCCAGTACTAGAGCTTCCAAAATTCTTGAAAAGTGTCCTCTGTTTTGGATCTCAAAATATGGCACCCCTAGTCAACAATGAAATATAACCTAGTTTCAGCCGTATATATCCTCCGTCTGAATACGCATAGCTATCGCATTACCACGTTATCATTTTTTTTCAGAAGGCAACTTTTTTGTAATTGTGCCGCGAGCGTTGCTTATTTCTAGTGTACCACAAGTCAAAAAGGCAGGCCTTATAGTGTTTTATTTGGGTTGTATAATCTAGCCTACAATACGGGTCGGGCCGAGCTCCAATAGGAGGCCGCATTCAACGATACCGAACATGTTTAACAACGAGCACAGATATCGCAAGTAGGATTTTATATTCTGGGGTTCTCTTTGTTCAGGCGGGCCAAAACATGTTTCAAAGCGAGCTCGCATATCGCAAAGACGAGTTTTTTAAATCGTTGGCTCTCTATGCGCAGGCGGTCCTTAACCAACTCAGATATAAATAGTCACAATATAATAGGCTAGTGTAATCGTTCCTGACTAGGGGCTCCATGAGCCAGTCTCAGGGCTCCATCGATGTCAAGACATTCACTCGATTTATACTTGTTATTTGTGATGGTACGGCCGTCTTGGCCATCATTGGATGCAGACAGTTGGGCGCGTTCAGTAATCAAATTGTGACTGTTGTTGTGGTATACGTCGTCTGTATATAGTGGCGTAAGCAAGGGTTTGAAATCCAAACCCTGTCCTTCGGAAATGCCAATCGTAGGCTATATATCAGCTTATTTCTAATTAAGCAACTGATGACAGTTTCCAAGGTGAAGCCTCGAGTTTTCGAACTGTTATCTGAATAAGAATGGGAATGCTTTCGTATTTTGTGAAAATTACGTTTTATTCGTTTCGTTCTTTTGACACGCTGATGATGCACAATTTATTTTGTGCACCAGTAATATATAGTACTGTATTCGATGTCTATTTAGATGTGAATTGTTGTAGATTCTTGTTTTTGTGACTCAGCAAAGATGTTGGGCTCTGCGAAGGCTTTCAGATGGACGTAATGACATAATTTTCATACAGCATGTCGTCTGAACATAAAGAGTTGTAATCAATGGACCCACATTTTTAAATTAATGTAGCCCACTTACCGATAGTGCTGTATAGTGGCGCTTCCTGCTTAATCGGGGTAGCGTTGTTATTTTTCCGCCTAAAATAATGGATTAAAAACTGTAAATAATGTTGCTCTTAGTTGTCCTAATAATTTCATATCTAATTTGAATAATAGTTCTTCTCTTTGCTATCAGATCGCCAATCTTGTGAAGAATATTTTCAGACTTTATGATAGAATAAAAACGATAAAATTAGAAAGGTTGATTTATGAAAAAATATAATTACCTGCGTCTTAGGACTAAGAAAAGAATCAGAAAAATTGCCAATAATAGAAATGACACTCCGCCAACTGCGCCGCCAATTGCTGCACCGCCGGTTGCTGCACCGCCGGTTGCTGCACCGCCGGTTGCTGCACCGCCGGTTGCTGCACCATCGGTTGCTGCACCACCGGTTACTGCACTATTTCCACCTATAGAAGAAATGAATCAAAACTTAGTTACATTGCGTTCTGGTAAATAGCAGTAAGATAAAATAAGCACTGCTCAGAAAGCAAGGGTAATACATATATTGAGGATGCTTAAACCTCAGCTCAGGCTATGACGTGGCTTGTTTTCCCAATGTTTCCCTCCACAAGACCAATATGTTACCAATATTCAGGCTACCGGCTACCATCAATATTTTTATAAATTCGATGATTGGTATAGAAATATTTGTATATCGGTTCACTGCGTATATTTATTATCAACAGAGATCGTTATGATCGTTTGATGTTATGGGCTACGCAGAAGCACATCTATAATGACGATTGCCCGTACAATCGCAGCATACTGATTTTAAAATTAATTCGTTCTGATTTATGAGACTAAAGTCGCGGCATGCCACTGAAATCAGATTTGGGCACAGTCTAAAAGCTTAGGAACCAATACTCTATCTGTAGTATAACAATGATACAGGCGTACATTGTGAGCTTTCACCCATAGAAATATTGCAAATGTATCCTAAAGCTATTCTCTAATTGACTGATCACACCATGTGAAACGTAAGTAGATTAGTTTTAAATGCCAGTTGGAGTAGGCATAGCTTGAAAACGTCACCATTCGGGAGAGTATAGTGCGTCTGTACACAAAATCTACTGGAAAACTACTCTTCAAAAGTATAGAAACTGCGTTGGCGAGCACCTCGCGCTTTCTCTTCTAGCTTTGTTCGAATCATTCAGAGCATTCATGCCATTGCCCAGCAGACACGACACGTGGATGGGATGCGTAATGTCAAGGAACATGCATACCTAAATTTGTGAAGCCCGAAACAGGTATTGCTCCATAGCAGCATAACGAGACCTCATATATGATGTAGGGGAGATGTGGTACCGATGGATCACTGGGACCGAAAATACTTGAAAAAGTCTCCACGATAATTCTTTGATTACACTCCGTGAATTTGTCTACAATTACCTGCTGACAGAATCTTTCCTCACATGCAAAAAAATTAGACCTGCGTGAGTTATGGGGTCTGTGACGAATGATTTACGTTTTAGGGGGTGTAAAGTAAATTTGGATCGACATTTGCATTTTTCTATATCACCTTTCAGACTAACAAACCCGCCATAATTTTTGATGTGAAGTATAGGGCTTGTATCAGGGTATATAATGGCACATATTTTTCGAATCAATACCATCCTCGAGTGGACTATTTCCAAGTCAATTACAATATTTATGGGGTGGGGAACCTATGGTACCACAGCCAAATCAAGCAAAATAAATGGACCAACTAATCACTTAACAACAGAAACTCGCCTACATATATATAGGCTATAAATCATAGTTACCAGTGGTGTTGTATCGCTTTTACGAGGTATTTGAAAGTCAAAATGTCGATTTGCGGGTAATATGTATGTGGCATTAATTTTGTAAGTTTAGGCAAAAATCAAAACATGATTTTATGCCAAAATTTGAGTTGATATAATCCATTTTATTCTTGATGGTCGCGACGAAACATTCTTCATTGGCTTGATGTAGCTTAGCTTATAGTACAGAACAAAACAAGTTAACAAATTTGAGTTTTTTAGCGTATGTCTCATAGGTCCCATGGTCGTGTTCCTTTGGACCCACCGGGTGGGGACCGATGACACGTTCGAGCAACAAATTTTAAACGTTTACAAATATTTTTCGAAAAGGCGGATATTCATGTAAATGTCCGCGATAGGTAGAGCTTGTATCGAAGTGTTGAGACAGCTAAAGATTTGCTATTCTCGGCTGAAGATTTGAGGGCCAGAGATCATTTTGCAATTTTTGATCCATCGGTACCACATCAGTAGTGTATATGATCGCTCGCGAATCGCCTATTTTTTGCATGGGCTCTTATGGGCCCGCTGGTTTGTTTTTTGGGGTATTCATGGTGTTTGTCGACTACTGTGGTCATTTACACCAGGCCGATATTCTTTGTATTTTTCCGTAACTGCCGACTTATAGCACGGCCCACCTCTAGGCTTTTGTAAGACACCGCTGACGCGGATGAGGTGGCGAGGAGGAGCCTAGGTAAACCTCCAACACTTAGATATCGGAATTCGGAAGTCGACCTCGGTCGGACTCGAACCCGCACCCATTGGTGTTGTAGCCGCGGATTGGGGGGGGCCGCTGGTGACTCGTATTGAAAAGTCGTGTTGGTGAATGGTACTTTCAGACCCCCCTCTCGCTCGTGATTCGTAATGTGTTCTTATGGGTGTGTTGGTGATTCGTACTTTCGGATATAGGCTGCGGCGATGACTCGTATTGAAAACTCGTGTTGGTGAGTCGTACTTTCGGGTATGGGCTGCGGCGATGACTCGTATTGAAATACTCGTGTTGGTGAGTCGTATTTTCAGGTATAGGCTGCGGCGGTGATTCGTCTGTTATAGCGTGTTCTGTCGCGGGCGCGCGTTCTTCTTGGTCCGCGGCTCGATAAGTCATAGTAGACACGTCAGCATTGCTCTTTTAATAAAACAACTAAAACATGACGATGCTCGTCCGACGGAGACTAAAGTCCGACTGCCTCGGACGGTGACTAAAAGCGAATGCACCTCCGACGGTGACTAAAGCCGACTGCCCCTCCGACGGTGACTAAAAGCCGACTGCCCACATAGGTTGGCAACAACATCAAGTAAGGGAGCACAATCAGTGATCAGCGAGGGTAATTAGGATAATCGTGGAGCGGTACGCTACAAGGGCCCCCCTGGTTGGTAAAAGCTTTAGGGTATTATGGAAACTAGAGACTGCGATTTAACTACTAAGTGAAGGACTCTTATCAGCATGACACGGTAGTGATTACGGACTAAAATTCGAATACTTAGTACAATTCTGATGGTTTGTTCAACGGCGAACGAAAGTGAGGGGTGTGGTGGCAAAGCTATAAACGACAAAATGATGCGTTTAGCGACAAATATGCACTTTGCAATGTGAAAGGCTCAATAATGGACATTCATGACAATGACATACGAAGAGATTAATAAGCCTTCAGCGTAACTAATACAAGTGATGACGGAAAAGACGAAGAGTATAACGGTAATTTTCCATCTTAATTACTGGTGACAACACAAAATCATTCAAGTGACGTGGGGTACGAATAATACGGCCACTGGCATATTCAAAGCCAATCGGTTGAGACGTAATGCGGACAGTTATTCGTTCGAATTGTGAAGAACATTTCAGTGCGGATCAAAACTTGATGTGGACACAATAAACTTGAGTGATGTACGGTGACTATCACTGCTAAAACATGTGCGTGTAATTGTATAATAGTTTGGGACGTGTGATTTTGAATTCGCAGTGTGATTTTGAATTCGAATTAAAGTTATCTGGGATATGCGCAACCCAGAGAAAGAGCGTTTGGATTTACTAGCGTAGCCGATACCATCGGAGTGAATAGTGAATAATCCTAGAAGAGGGATTCACTATGGCGATGCAGCACATTCAAGTGCCATGCAAATTACAGAGCTTCGATGGCGAAAAAGTATGGTTGATCGAGTTACTTGAGTTAGATTTTTTTAGAATTGCGCGACTACAAGCGTTGTCTAATCCTATATGGTACGCAAACAGGTATGGGTTGCGAAAGCTTTTGAGCGTACGAGATAACGTCATAATTCGTCAACATAAGTCGAAGTTAGTAATATCATATCACGTGATGATCAACCTTACAACAGTTGGGATATGTAACGTCCAGTCGTGACTCATTGCGTTAAATAAACGATAAGAATTCATCAGAGTTAACTTAAAAACGGCCAATACACATGGAACATACAAATGAATATGCGGCTTTTGCTATGAGAATGTCTCAACATGTCTTAACGTAACGGAGCGGAATTGTTCGACAAGTATACTGGCAAAGGGTTACCGGAATCTCGGCATTTCGATTGAACTTCGAGCGCTATTGACACGTACGTTGACATCGTTGCACGAATTAGCTCTTTCGCTCTCCATATTTCGCAAGTCGTGTAGTATAGTTGAAGTCCGTGAGAAGTCTAGTAGATCCTCGGATGCGTTAGCGGGTAATGTAGAGCAGAAAGTCGAAAGCGTTTCGACAAGATGAGTGAAGGGTGATCTGCGTTTGAGCGCATTCCCCACTGTTTCTGTCGATGTCGAGGTGATTCGATTCGGTTCGGTTCACGGTCCCATCATGAATAATGGTTCCATCGGTTGTGTAGAGTTTCGTTCGGCTCATCTTCCGTTCTACATTTGGGATGCGTAGGGAGACAGATACAGTATAGCTGCCTCTATATCTACGTAGAAAAACGAGTAGGCCTATATCGGTGTCGGGCGATCGGAGATATGAAGTTGCGAAGAGAATTCAGTGTACGTGGTCGCTGTGCTAAGGCTCGGTCATGTCGTCGTCGTGCTGCAAACATGCAAGTGTGCAATCGATGCAGGAAGTAGTACTTAGTGAAGTCTTCAGCATGCAGATTGGAGTTGTTCTGGAGTCTTCTGTCAGCGGTATGGCGTACTCAATCAAAATTAAACTGACGCAGATGTTGAGTGGCATCGGGATTCCTATGTAGCTAGTACAAATCTCGTTTTCGCATATCGTGAGTTCATCGCTTTCTATCATTGATCCTGGTCGAGTTGCGGCATTGCATTTCCTAAAACATCACGTCGGCTATCACGTTGAGTAGCGAAATCACGTCATCACGTCGGCTAGCGAAATCACGTCGGGGTCACCAAAATATAGCGTGTTCTGTCGCGGGCGCGCGTTCTTCTTGGTCCGCGGCTCGATAAGTCATAGTAGACACGTCAGCATTGCTCTTTTAATAAAACAACTAAAACATGACGATGCTCGTCCGACGGAGACTAAAGTCCGACTGCCTCGGACGATGACTAAAAGCGAATGCACCTCCGACGGTGACTAAAGCCGACTGCCCCTCCGACGGTGACTAAAAGCCGACTGCCCACATAGGTTGGCAACAACATCAAGTAAGGGAGCACAATCAGTGATCAGCGAGGGTAATTAGGATAATCGTGGAGCGGTACGCTACAAGGGCCCCCCTGGTTGGTAAAAGCTTTAGGGTATTATGGAAACTAGAGACTGCGATTTAACTACTAAGTGAAGGACTCTTATCAGCATGACACGGTAGTGATTACGGACTAAAATTCGAATACTTAGTACAATTCTGATGGTTTGTTCAACGGCGAACGAAAGTGAGGGGTGTGGTGGCAAAGCTATAAACGACAAAATGATGCGTTTAGCGACAAATATGCACTTTGCAATGTGAAAGGCTCAATAATGGACATTCATGACAATGACATACGAAGAGATTAATAAGCCTTCAGCGTAACTAATACAAGTGATGACGGAAAAGACGAAGAGTATAACGGTAATTTTCCATCTTAATTACTGGTGACAACACAAAATCATTCAAGTGACGTGGGGTACGAATAATACGGCCACTGGCATATTCAAAGCCAATCGGTTGAGACGTAATGCGGACAGTTATTCGTTCGAATTGTGAAGAACATTTCAGTGCGGATCAAAACTTGATGTGGACACAATAAACTTGAGTGATGTACGGTGACTATCACTGCTAAAACATGTGCGTGTAATTGTATAATAGTTTGGGACGTGTGATTTTGAATTCGCAGTGTGATTTTGAATTCGAATTAAAGTTATCTGGGATATGCGCAACCCAGAGAAAGAGCGTTTGGATTTACTAGCGTAGCCGATACCATCGGAGTGAATAGTGAATAATCCTAGAAGAGGGATTCACTATGGCGATGCAGCACATTCAAGTGCCATGCAAATTACAGAGCTTCGATGGCGAAAAAGTATGGTTGATCGAGTTACTTGAGTTAGATTTTTTTAGAATTGCGCGACTACAAGCGTTGTCTAATCCTATATGGTACGCAAACAGGTATGGGTTGCGAAAGCTTTTGAGCGTACGAGATAACGTCATAATTCGTCAACATAAGTCGAAGTTAGTAATATCATATCACGTGATGATCAACCTTACAACAGTTGGGATATGTAACGTCCAGTCGTGACTCATTGCGTTAAATAAACGATAAGAATTCATCAGAGTTAACTTAAAAACGGCCAATACACATGGAACATACAAATGAATATGCGGCTTTTGCTATGAGAATGTCTCAACATGTCTTAACGTAACGGAGCGGAATTGTTCGACAAGTATACTGGCAAAGGGTTACCGGAATCTCGGCATTTCGATTGAACTTCGAGCGCTATTGACACGTACGTTGACATCGTTGCACGAATTAGCTCTTTCGCTCTCCATATTTCGCAAGTCGTGTAGTATAGTTGAAGTCCGTGAGAAGTCTAGTAGATCCTCGGATGCGTTAGCGGGTAATGTAGAGCAGAAAGTCGAAAGCGTTTCGACAAGATGAGTGAAGGGTGATCTGCGTTTGAGCGCATTCCCCACTGTTTCTGTCGATGTCGAGGTGATTCGATTCGGTTCGGTTCACGGTCCCATCATGAATAATGGTTCCATCGGTTGTGTAGAGTTTCGTTCGGCTCATCTTCCGTTCTACATTTGGGATGCGTAGGGAGACAGATACAGTATAGCTGCCTCTATATCTACGTAGAAAAACGAGTAGGCCTATATCGGTGTCGGGCGATCGGAGATATGAAGTTGCGAAGAGAATTCAGTGTACGTGGTCGCTGTGCTAAGGCTCGGTCATGTCGTCGTCGTGCTGCAAACATGCAAGTGTGCAATCGATGCAGGAAGTAGTACTTAGTGAAGTCTTCAGCATGCAGATTGGAGTTGTTCTGGAGTCTTCTGTCAGCGGTATGGCGTACTCAATCAAAATTAAACTGACGCAGATGTTGAGTGGCATCGGGATTCCTATGTAGCTAGTACAAATCTCGTTTTCGCATATCGTGAGTTCATCGCTTTCTATCATTGATCCTGGTCGAGTTGCGGCATTGCATTTCCTAAAACATCACGTCGGCTATCACGTTGAGTAGCGAAATCACGTCATCACGTCGGCTAGCGAAATCACGTCGGGGTCACCAAAATATAGCGTGTTCTGTCGCGGGCGCGCGTTCTTCTTGGTCCGCGGCTCGATAAGTCATAGTAGACACGTCAGCATTGCTCTTTTAATAAAACAACTAAAACATGACGATGCTCGTCCGACGGAGACTAAAGTCCGACTGCCTCGGACGATGACTAAAAGCGAATGCACCTCCGACGGTGACTAAAGCCGACTGCCCCTCCGACGGTGACTAAAAGCCGACTGCCCACATAGGTTGGCAACAACATCAAGTAAGGGAGCACAATCAGTGATCAGCGAGGGTAATTAGGATAATCGTGGAGCGGTACGCTACA
>ATSW01005662.1:0-14078 GCA_000444245.1 Botryllus schlosseri
GTCGGGGCACATGAAGACGTAAAGTTGTGGCGAGTAAACTGCTGATAAATTCCGGGGCCAAAAACATGAGCGGCGACAAAACCTCGGTCTAAAAATGACCGATGCTGGATGGCCAAACCTTTCGAGATGGATTGGATATACTCCGTTGTCGGCACAGACTAGTCGCGTTCTTGCAATCTGAGTATACAGTATAGTACAACTGTGATACGTAGATGAATTTAATTTGCCTTAATTTGAAATCGCGTACGTCAGACACGTGTTGTAGAGCTGTGTTGGTTAGAATTGTGATGTGCGCGTTCTGTATGTCATATATAGGCCTACCCGTAACATCGTAGCATACAACTGCAATATTAAATATAAATTGCTCTTCATGGGTGAGGCTCGGGTCGCGACATGCCACAAAAACTCAGATCTTGGTGGTAGTCAAAAAGCTGTTTACCGTTAATAAACTGTTATGGATTCTCAAGTTAGATTAATGTGAAGAGTAGAACACGCAGTACCATGAGTTATTTGCTCTTCCCATAAACATGCGAGACAGAAGTTGGAGCAACGTATCATCGGGTATCGAGCTCTAATGTGCCAACTCTCCTTGGTCGTTTTGCACCTTATGTTCCAAAGACATAAGACAAAAGCCTCAGCACAAACATGTCGGTTTTTCATCGTCAAACTGGAGCTTCACGGGACCTCTGTGTCAGCTCTCAAAAACGATTTCTGCCAGCAAGCATTTTTCACTCGCGAGAAATACGCTGTATTTTGGATAGGAGTGCAGAACAGATTTTAAGACCGGGCCATCCAAGCACTAGTAGAAGTTCTTGTACAAATTCTAAACAACAATGTTTGTCGATAAGGATTGTATTGAAATAATTGGAAGTGAAACGAGCGAAAAAATTTGCCTTTTTAATGAGACATTTGATAGCTTAAGCTACATAGTTATCCAATTTGTTGCACATCTGAACAAACGGTGAGTAGGTCTATCTTCATCTATTTGTATAACAATTTTCGATTAGTTCGTGCGAATGAAATTTATTTCACAAAAAAAGTGCGAATGGAGCTCAAAAAGGTTGAAAAGCACTGCATTAATTCATTCGTACAATTCAGTGATATTTTCATAGCTTCATTAAACACATTACAGGGTTCCGATATGATGACCTGATAGGAGGGCATCGATGCGACTTGAGTACCGTAGTCTTACAATCAGACACCCAAACTCACCTTGGCCTAAATCATGCACATTGTACATAAGAGAATGTAAGTAACAGGAGATCATACGAAGGGACATGCGATGAAGTGGAATGTGTTCGTAGGCGAAGTTGGCATGTCAGATTGTCAGATCGTAGCCCGGTAATCTCTAACGCTGACTGGTGTCCCAGTGTCCCTTTCAGTAGGAAGTAATAGGAAGTGCTTGTATTCTGACCAGACGTTGTCGAAGTCCTGTTGTCATCATTTGTACTCGAGTATTCTACACCTAATACGCACATAGAAGTCGCGAGTTCCAAGCAAGTAAAAAGTACGTATTCGATGCCCAGTTTTGCCTAGAAATCTGAAAACTGTTAAGTAATAGTAATAGTAAGTAGTAATAGTAAGTAATAGTGGATATAGTCCAAAGTCATAACCACTTGACCAATAAGTAGTCCTAGTGAGCAAAGGATACTTGGCTACTCCGAAAAAAATAAAAGTACATCGTTTCTTAGAAGTACTGACCACGTCTGATTTCGATTTGAATGCGGACAATTGACATGCCCGACGACCACCGACGAAATTTTGTTTCACATATGTGGTCCTTTAGTAAATATTAAGAGCATTCAAACGTTCAGGAAGGATTTTGCGTCAACCAGAGATCACCAGATCTCGAAGTGTGACCCCTTTGTCTTCTGAGCTTGAATCGATGGTTACTTGAAACTGTAGGCTTCACGACGATGGCTTGCCACCGTTTCCCACGCGCTGAGTTGCTTTCGCACGAACCGTTCCCGGTGTTTATGCAATGCGACCGCAAAAATTTACTTTGAAACGCGAGATACGATATACTTCTGTGCGGCATTGTCTTCTGCCTTCTGCGGCGTTCGCGCGCGTGGAGAGTCATCTTGCCGCGCGAGTATTTTTGAAATATGTCCGCAGGGTGGCAGTAAAAGCGCGCACCCTGTATAATTTTTTTCTGGCTTTTTCGATATCTAAGCAATAAGCGCAGCATATCCAATTATCTAATCCTGTTGTACTTAATTAGAAAACTATAATATTTTCAACTTTTCCAAATTAGATTACAATTAGAATTGTTGAATTCGCGAAAACTTGGATACTGAATGCAGTTCAGTCTATATCAGATTTCATTATCGTAAGCATGAGAATAGTAAATGTCTGTAGAACAACTTGACTCATTTCGCACTATAAAGTTCTCCTTTAGCACCTACAGGAGAACCAGAAATTAGATTAAAACTGAAACTAGAGCATAGAAACATTACACAAATTAGATTAGAATTAGAGCGAAGAAACATTTCAGAAATAAGATTAGAATTAGATTGTCGCCATTCCGTTCTAATTAATTTAATTGGACATTTACAATTATCTAATTTTCCAAGTCTGCTGTTGTGCACAGTTGAGCGACCAGAAAATTTTCGGCTTATCCAAAATTGATTAGAGCTGGAATGATCGCTACACATTTTTGCGGAAATAAGATTAGCATAAGAATTACTGTAAAAACTTGAAAATTAATTCGAAATTTGATTCAATATACAACATAAATCAAGTTCACTTGATATCAAATCAGAGTTCAGGCTCGTACGTGTAAAATTTAACATCACGACTCCATTGGAAACGCAACGACGTCATCTTGTTTAAATTTAGAATATGCGCTTTAAACATCAGCAACTAACTAATTAAACCATAACTGACCGGGTTCGACCCTAAAACCCACCCCTGGTTACGCCACTGTGAGTACTGATGATTCTGAGCTAGCAATGAAATGGAAGAACATCATCATCATCATTGGTTTATTAGCAATTTTATCAGTTCAATACACCACAAAAATGCGATACAATGAAATGAACGGAAGAAGCGACTAGGAGTAGTCTATGGAATCAGACACCCACCTTGGCCTAAGCGATGTAAAGAGGAGGCATGCACTCTGAATGAAAGTAAAGAAGATAGTATAGAAAAAGAAAGCGACAGGAAATAGGGCGGCATGTCATGGGAAGCACATCACACAACAGAACACCGATATCACGTTTCACGCCAAACGACCGACACGTGTTTTCTGGTTTGCTTGTTTGTGTGTTTGTGGTGTTCATCGTGTTTGTCGACAACAATGGTCGTTTACTCCAGACCGATATTTCTTATTTTTTGATTCCGCAGCTGCCGACTTGTAGCACGGTTCACTTCTGGGCCTTTTTCAGACACCGCTTACGCGAATGAGATGGCGAGAAGGAGCCTAGATATACCTCCAACACTTTGGTAGGAATTCTGGAGTCGACTAATTTTTTTAATGCGCAACTAGAACTAGAACCAGAACTACCACTGCTGACAAAACTGTACTTCGACTAACTATATTGGTAGTTTGTAAAGTCCTGTGTAGTTGCGTAGTCATTTGTTTCGCCAACAAGCGACACGGGACGATTTAAAAAGCATATTTGCGATTTAATCTCGAGAAAAATGAAGTGCCCACGCGGTTATTGATGCCGACAATGGCCTGAAAAGCTGAAATATTCCGTATCCAAATATTGCGGGCTCCCACAATGGACGCCTTGTGTCATACGGGTTCGACTCTCCATTATATCGCGGGCGGAAGCAAATCCAGGGAACGGCGGCTCGTGAAATTTCGGTTTTGTTATGCGCTTAAGAATATATAATACAGCGGCGTTGATGGAGTAGGTGTGTCGGAGTTGTGATGTTCGTAAAACCGGGTGGGAGAGCGGTTAAGATTGAAGGTTCGGTGAATGTTTTTTCTCTGTTATATGTGGGATTTGTGGTATATGTGGTATATGTGGTGGACGTGGTATATGATTTCTTTAAAATATCAGCAATACCGGATATATGTGATGCCCTGTACTAGCGAGATGTGGTCAAAGTAGTCACCGTCGGTAACTCAAGTAAAAGTAAAATTGACGCCGTAAATATCTACTCAAGTAGAAGTAGAAATAGAGATTTACAAGTAAGTAAAATGGCCTAGTTTTGACTGAGAAAATGAAAACTGGCAAGTAGAATAGAAGTATTCTGAAATCATGACCACTCCAGTGGGTATTGCGAGTAGGAAAAATTCGTTATTGACCAATTCTGGATGACCCCCGATTTTTTATGAGTTAAATTGTTACGAAGAACACGTGAAATAACTCTTGTATCGCGAAAACTGAATACATTTTAGAAGATTGTACCAATATTTGCAGCGTGATTTCATGTTAAGCGCCTCTAGATGCATGTTGCAATTTAGAAATTAGCCATATCCGATTAACTGCTAAAATTATTCGCCTGCCCATCAAATTTGATTTCCAAAACTACTTACATGGGCAGTTTTTAGACATTTCTATTTCGACTTCTACTTGTAATTGAGTAGAAACTAACGGCGTTACTAGTAGGCCTACTAACGCAGTTTAACTCCAAAATGTCCAAATCTAGATTTGCGATAACAAATCAAAAATAGCTGTATTCCAAATTAGAATTTAGAAACAACGACACGTATATTCATGGCGAGGGCAAGTGTATTTATCTGCCTTGGTACACAATGGCACCGATATAGAACTCCGTGCTGATGCCTTATCAATACGGACTAACGCACCTGTTTAGATGTCGGACATTACGCTGGGTTAAGGTAAAACGTGACTATGGTCCGTTGTCAGATTCTTTCCGCCGCGGTTCAACTTGTTTTCGCGGTCCTTCACACGTCAGATAAGGTGGTGAATTGTTGAGCGATTAACGCTTCGGCGATGCTAATGCCGTTATCAAAAACACGCCCCTGTCTTCCGAGAAGACTTAGAATGTTCTTTTATGCATCACGGTGATGCAGACTTGAGAACAAGGACTTATTGGTGATACGAACCCATGTGTTGCGTTTCAACATGAGTACACCGACCACAGTGACGGTAGCATCGTAAGCGGTCGATCGGTCATTTGTAAAAGGCCAAAAAATCCATCGTAATCTTGGGATTTAATCGTTCTGTGTTCTAATGATGTCACGCGCGATTTGTTTTTAAGCAAAACGTTGAAAATAATTTCTGATTGAGATATTAAGAAAACGCACACGACAAGGGTGACATTGGAGAACATTCCGATAACCGATTCGTCGATTTTCGACTGGTTATCGTATACAAATCTGATATTACTTCGATATTTGACTATATATATTATTTATGCGCTTCCCTGAGCACTATATGATTGATGGAGTAGTGCGCTGTCTATGTGCGTTGTGGGTTTCGGTACCTACTCAAACAGAGATGGTCAGTAACTCCTTCTTCGGGGTAATCAAGTAGTTGTGACTACTTGCAGTACTTCATACTCAAGCGGTTATGATTTCCGACCACTGCTTAACAATTCCCAGCTTTTCGGCCAAAGCTAGGCCTAGAATACTAATTCCTCACTTGTCACTTGGTTGTAAATTCCTACTTCTAGTTGTAAATAAGTAGACATTGACGACGCTACTTATACTTTAGCACCACCTCTTCTCACCTCTGCTCAGACAATTGATTCGTGCGGTCATTTGAGTAAATTTTTGCTACAGGGAAGCGCCGTAAAGATGTACTTCTTCAAATACAATCACGACATACACTAAACATATGCATCTTATTCCGATTTCATGAAAGGTATACAATATCAAATGCGATAATCTTCCAATATCACCATATTCATGTCCTATGATTGATGAGATATGATACAATTCATTCAATAGAATAGGTTTTCCTTTGAAGGTTATATATTGATCTGGTCTGTCATGTTGTTATGCATTATGCAATGATACCAAACTCTGAAATCTACAAGTTTTATGGTTAAAAGAACCTTACTAACGAAGCCCTGATTTCGCTTCGGTAATCTTTATAGACATCTGATATCATTGATAGGATGATAACCATCGGACTGGATATGATTGCGTTTTAATTTTAAACCTGTCTGTGAACTACGACGGTACGCCGACGTGTGCCAATCCGTACGGCTGCACCCGCGGCTTAATACGCATTACGCAGGCCCAGTTGCACCAAATTACGACACACAGCCGACGTAATCAGTCGTCTGCAATTGTGCAGAATCAGCGGTATTGAAACGATTTAAATCCGCCTGTGATATTAAATATAGATCAGGTATTTCGAGTGTTGCGTTGATCTGGAACGTTCTGGCAATTTTTAACGCTAGTTTTCACCGTAACATAACATAGCGTCTAGATTTTAATCGACGATAGTGTCCAATCAAACGGTGCAAATGTCATCTTTAGTAGCGTGTGCCAGCGAGGCTGCTGTCTGCTAATTTGCTGGATTTTAATCGGATCGCGTACGAAGTCGATGTTATCGACGAACAGATTTGGCACACGTGTAACTGCATTACTGCACTCGGGCTTAACCCGAATTTCAAGCCTGTATACTAAGATTCCGAATTTGATTACATCTATTATAGCTTGTGTGGTCAATAGGGCCATTGATTGTGTGTCATAAGTGTATAGTCGATGTTTATGCTTACACGACAGGTGCATTTCACGAGTGAGAAGTTGCAGGCTTAATGAAATAGAATTCAAACCGCGATAATGGATCTACGACTCCACGTTATATAATGGGCACGGGCGAATACTAGTCCGTCTGCGCTGGAGATTACCGGGCCACGATCTGCCATATCTATTCCGCCTACCGTCACATGTCACTTTATCGCCAGTCTTTTTCATGTTATATTCTGTCACTTTAGCTCAGTGTGTATGGTTGTATAATGTATATACGTTGACGCCAATTGATTTAGAGCCAGACTGATATTTGATTTTTAACGATATAGCGATAACTAGCACCTTCACCGGGCACCGGGCATGGGCATTCAGAAGATTGTCACAAAGTGCAATGAAATAGGCATGATCGAAAAATACCAAATAATATTTAATGCGATGGCATTAAATGATCGCATATGAAGGGTGCACACGAACTTTCCGCATCATCGATACTGATGTGGCGTTACTACGATGGCCATTTACACCAGGCCGATATTCTGCATTATTTTCCGTAACTACCGACTTATATCACGTCTCGCGACTTTTTGTAAGACACCGCTTTCGCGGATGAGGTGGCGAGGAGGAGTCTAGGTAAACCTCCGACACATATGTATCAGAATTTCTGAAGTCGACCTTGGTCGGACTCGAACCCACAGCCATTGGTGTAATGGTGTTGCAGCCGCGGAACCCACACCCATTGGTGTTGCAGCCGCGGTTTATACCACCGCGCCATCTCGCCACACTAATGCGGCGTCATATTGAGTTAATGGGTAATCGATTTTGCCCAGACAATATTATTAGGAAAGGCTAATGCCGGCCGCTGAATATTATCCAAGGCACTGCCGAATGGACAGCGATCATCTACCGTGACCCGATTTATCCGCCTATCAAATTTTCCTACACGATGTGTCCCATGTATCGGATTACTCATTGGACCGCGGTTCTAGAGCAGTTTGCAACATGTTTCCAAAACCTCTCGCATGGGCAGCTTAGCATTTCTGAATACCTTTGCCCTCAATCTGTATGCGAGGCTGTGATAATACCGAGATTAGGATTGCTCCTGACTCTTCCCTGTTGTATCCCGATGAATTGATAACGTTATGATTCGAAATATGCTGTAAATTGGTGTTGACTGTAAATAAACTCAAAGTGTATCTCGACCCTGTATCGCAAAATGAATATTTCGCGTGGAGTAAATAGCGATATTGGCTAATGGTGTTTCCGTAACTGATGCTGCGGATATAATCTACCGAAAATTCAAGTTTTGTAAATTAGATTTGTGACATTTCGATGCGCGATTGACTTTAAAATGCTCTTTATTTTAATCATCCTCGTGGTGAGCACATTTTGTTATAGGCTGTCATCGAGCCATCCCGGTTGAAACGACTTTAGCCACAATTAAACTAATACGGTGCGCGTTTGATGTAACTCTGGGAGTTATACAGCGTGACACCAAAAACTTGTAACGTAACCCACGGAAACACAGAGAAATCTTAGTTACAAAATGTTTATACCCAAAATTCCGCGATTTCTCCAATATCTCTGTAACCACAACTATACTAATACGCGCGTTTGATGTAACTCTTGGAGTTATACAACGTGATACCAAAACATGTAATATAACCCACGGGAACGTGGAGAAAACTTGATTTCAAAAATATATATACCCGAAATTTCATAATTTCGCCAATATCTCTTAGAGAGTCTGCTGAAGGCACAGAACTTCAGTATAAAAACAATTGAACAATATGTTCATATCGAAATTCACCCGCATATTTTCGGATGGCATTCGTCAGCAGTAATCGCAAGCAATGTAATGCACTACAATGTTCTTCCCAATTTTCTACTATAGTTTCTGACGATTACCCCTGACGAGTGTCAGCCAAAAATATTCGGGTTCATTTCAAGATCAATATATTATTCAATCATCCCAGTTTGCTGCAGTATCAGGGTTATGACCCTAAATTAGGGTTAGGCTTCGTCTAAATTTAGTTTGTCTTCTCACGTCAAGAGTCTGTGTCTCGATATGATCACATGATACGCAAAAGCGCTATCGATTAATAATGGCGGCGATGGGTAATCCAATCGTATAATTTCCCTCTTCACATGTAAGCATGCGGCGTTTCACCCCGATCCTTCAATGTGTTTGAACAAGCACTACTGTCTAACTTGGCCACGCCCGGCAATTAAACTCTGTTAATTACTCTGGCACTTCGAGAGGGTCGCGCCAAAAATAGAATGTTGAACACACGAAAACTGGCTACAGGGATGGTTCAATGTTTACATTTCGACAGCCGACTCTTTACCGGTTTACCTTAATACGCGCGTTTAACCATTGTGGCCCGATCCCTTATATTAGGTGTGCATATCCTTTGTTTAAAGAAGATTTAAGAAAGTAGGTTTGTTCGTATAAGGAGCATCAGTGGCGGCCTTTGCTCTTGTAGCCGATCTTCACTCGGAGATCCATAAATAGACCGCCCTGAGTATGGAAAATCTGCTATTTTTATGACTAAACGTGTCGTGATTATTTACGGCTTGTTTGCCGTCTCGCTAGCTAAGTGCTTGATCCGGTGGATTAAGAATGGTTACGCATATCTGTTGCAAAATGAGAAAACGGTCAGGAAGTACAATAGCAGTGGTTCCGAAACTCTTTTGACTCAACGCCCCCTTATCAAGCTTTACATATGTTATCGCCCCTTAAAAGCTGGATGTCATCAGTAACGAAGTATTTCTACTTTTCCGTAATATTCAGGTAGGTATTATGTAGTTGTTTCAACTTCTGAAGTAGATTTGACTGTTTACCGCTTATACTTAAACAGTTTTATTGATGCTTAATATTATTATTTGGTGATACGAAATTTGTTGATATACAAAGTTCTTTTCAATTCACTACTAGTTGCTGACGATTACCTTTGACGAGTGTTAGTCGAAAATATTGGGGTTTATTTCAATATGAATATATATTCAATTGTATATCGAAGTTCTGCACCTCCAAGAAGTCATTCAAAATGTTAATATCGGTAAATGAAAAGTAGTTTTTGGTCTCATGTCAAAACGCGTTAATAAGTCGAATAATCGTCCTTTTACGTTGAAATCGATTAGACAAATAAAAGATCGGTTTTGAATTTGAATATTTTTAGAATGTAGTCGAATACGACTACGATTATTGGAAAATGCTGTGATCGATTACGATTTCATATCACGATCACGGTTTAGTACCGTTTCGCCTTTTCGCAACCCTTCCGACCGAGCAGATGTCATCTGAACACCGCGTCTGGTATATTTCAACTTATTTATTGCGCTGAATCAAAAGCCTGATTCAATCGATGCTGTGTCGGATTCTATAATTGCAGTATTGATTTTATGCGTTTTCGTGTCTGTTCAACTCAGTGCAGAGGAGTTGAAGCGCTGGTGCGGCTGTAAACAGATTGTTGTGACTAAAGTGATAAACTTGATTAGCGCTTTGCGTTGATCTTGAACTGAAATAGGTTGGTAAGTTCGAATAACAATATTTACATCCAGTGAACGAGTATTAGTATTCTCTCCATCAAATTCTACGCATGCACACAAGCGTACGAATCAATGAATCATAACTTGCATCCTAATCGCGGTCAAGGTTGCGTGTAATTCATTTACATTTTGAACTTGCTTTTGTTACGAATCGGAGTCTGTTGACTGCTGGGACGCGCAGTTTAAGGAGAAATTTACCCAATGCATGTCTTCCATAGCATCAGTCCAGATATCAACCTGTCTAGCGCGACCGTCATAGACTTGGCTTGTACTGGTTTTACGCTACGCGACAGGAAGATATATATAGCTATGTGCAAAGGGGGTATGTAGATCTACTTTTTCGGAGTGCCCATGTAGGTTTTGTGGAACTCAGTCTTGGTACAAATTTGCAAAACGTTTATGAGAGAACTTGTCAGGAAAATGGCGTGAAATAGCCCTGTTTCACAATAACTAAATATACATACGTCATACTTGTACTTGAGTAGAAACGTTGGCTACTCCGACCCGTTCTGTATATGATGTATATTCGCCAGTTTGTCGGAATTCGAAACTGCGCCTATTTGCGTCTATTTACTCAACAATACCGTAGTATATAGCGATGGTGGGTCGCTTAACATATCTCTGTGAAATTAAGTGGAATGATGCGACACGCCTCCCGAAAAATCTTCATACCGTGTTATTCACCGGATTCTCACGCGAATTTGTTACAAAGTATGCGCTGGACGCCTTTATTTCACGGCGTACGCGGGCAATTATCATAGCGTATTGGCCCGTGCGTGCGGTAAGAGTTTGGCACGGCAGCAACTTACTTAAGCCTTTGACTGATACAGTTGAAATGTAACTGCAACGGTGCTAATGTCGTGGTTTTTAGGGATTGCCATAACGTACATTCTTGAGTTAATTAGGTAGGATATTAGACTGTGAATGCTTTACACTCACAACATCACATGATCGGGGCCTTTAATGCTCATTTTTTAGGATTATCGTCATATATGCCAACCAATACCCTTCCGTGGCCCGCAATATTCCTTAGGGCGAATCGCACGTTACTTATTGTATAGCTTCTTGGAGATACAGAACTTCAATACCCGATTGAATAGTATGCAATTCTCTTCTAGATGCTGACGATTACGATTACCTTTGATCAGTGTCAGCCGAGTATATTGTGGTTTATTTCAATATGAATATCCTATTCAATTGTATGTAAAAATATTCTTATTTTTAGACTCCCCTCTGGCCATTGCTAAACCTCATCGTAATGATATAGCAACGCGATAGTCTTCTTGCTCCTATTATAATATGCTGTGAAGTACAGGCGGCTTCTGACCTCTTACATTCGCCTAATTGTAATACATTCCAGTACGAGAACACGCATTGTCACACCTTTAACGTAATTATCGCGTTTTGATACCACTGTGCGAGATGTATCGTGCGAAAAGATATCAATTTGTTGATCTTAATTCGGTATTGCATGTCCAAAGCGGCAGACAATTAGTCAGTGCGTTTCTCGTGTTTTAGCGAAAATTATATACCCCGTGGTCTTTGTTAAATTGTTTAGAAACAGCGGGGACTGGTTCGTGTTATCCGTGACTCATTTTATGGCTTGTAAAACTTTTCAGACGATTTACGACCCGATTTCGGTGGTGACAATGAAACCGTGTTTTGATTGCGCGAAATTTATTGTGTACAGTGTGACGTGATAATAATTGCGGCCGTGTCGTCCGAAATTGTGATGCTATTTCCGCGATATTCTTGCGTCGTCTCAAGTGGAAGTAGAAGCTGATTTCTACTAAAGTACAAGTTGAAGTATTGATTTTGAAGTAGTTCAGTAGTAATTATTTTAGGCCTACAAATAATAAGTTTTCAGCTTCTCCAAATTATATTAGAATTAGAATTATAGCTACACAGCATTTTCCAAATTATAGTAGAATTAGATTACCCGCCTTTTCCTCTAATTTAGTATAATTGGACAACTAGAATTATCTAGCTGTCCAAGTCTGGTAGTAGCACTGTCGGGCATGCCATAACGGAGATATTGGCGACAGCACATCATGCATATACCCCGGCAAGTCTCCTTTCAACCACGCATCAAAATTCATATAATTTAAACACTGAAAATATTTCATCTACTACGGCACACAGTGTTACCTTAGTCTTACTCAGAGGCGGTAAAAGTAGTCGATGCTGGAACTCAAGTAGAAGTAACGTAACTTTATACGAAAGTACCAGTAAAGTTGCCATTTCCAAGGAAGCAAAAAAGCATAGGGGTTCTAGTCCTAGTTTTGCCAAAAAACTGAAAACTGTTTAGTAGAAGTCAAAGTAGTCCTTAAACATTACCGCTCGAGCAAATAGTACATTGAATACTCCGAAAAAGGAAGTATACTTCGTTAGCCACCGCCTCTGTTCTTACCCCGTGCGAAAATGCTGTTGCTGTATTACGCCATCTGATACATTTTGCTGTAGGCTTTTAAACTTGAAGCAGGCCTGTAATTAAACTTGTACGGATATCATCAGCGAAATGTAGTAATTACCAAGTACCGTGTTTTGCATATGTTCGGAATAATACGCTTGGTAGCGCTTAATTATCGCGGTCGCGATAGAGCGTGTCGTCCTTGTAAATTCAAGGCTGCATTTCAGCATTCTTGTCGATTGTGATGACGATACGCTGTCGTGCGATTCGAGTGCTGATGCGCTATCATTTAATGAAAAGTAATCCGACTGTCGGGCAGGGAGACCGTTGTCGCACGCACGCGTATCGGATGATCCAGCATTTTTTTCGATTTTGAGATTACCGAGACCTCGGCAAGGTTGGGTATGGCTTGCTGCAGCCGACCGTGGAGTTCGCGTGACATGTGATAAAGCCGGGTAAATAAGCAGTTGACCCGTCAAGGCCTCTTGAAAAGAGGTTTGGAAAGTGCGAGCGATACAGCGGTACGCCCCGTTCGTGATTGCGGGCTTTTGCAGACTGTCAATCACTAAGATTCAGATTCGAATTGCTGATCATTACATCACTGTTGCATAGTTACTCTATCGAGGCACACACTCTCGTACAGAGTTTATCAACCAGAGAGATTTCAGCTCTTCCAAATCCGACTAGAATCAGAATTATAGCCACACATTTTTAAAAACTCGACTAGACTTAGAATTGTAGCTGCACAGTTTTTTTCAAATTATATTGGAATAAGAATTACTGCATTCGCGAAATATGGCAAGTTGAACCCTGTTCAGTAGGGCTCTTCAAAAATAGGCTTACTATACGTCGTCTTTTAAGAGGATTTGTCCTCTTTTTTGACTTTTTTGAAAGTGTCCTCGGAGGACGCCCTGTTGTCCTCTTTTTTGAGATTTTGTCCTCTTTTTTGAAAATTGAGGCCAGTTTTAGAGCAATTTGCGAGTGATATGCCGTAAATTAGCACAGAAGTGACGCTCCGGAGGGTATTTCGGAGCGAAAAACGCTATATTGAGCTCCGAGCGCAAAGATGACCTTTTATTTTTAGTCAACCGGTCACAAAGTGGGAAAAATTCACCGGTTTTTGAGAATTCTACTCCAGTTTTGCAAGTCTCAAATTTCTGAAAAAGTGTCCTCTTTTTAGATTTCCAAAATATGGTAAGCCTATTCAAAAATGACTTTTTTCTCAAATAGTACTGGCTGCTTGATAAAATTGTTAGGTTACCTAATTTAAGCCTACACACAAAATTTGGTTCAATTCCAGCCAATAACCGCTTTGCTACAGGAGAAGAAAGTTTCTATTTATTATGTAAAAATAAGTAATAAAAAATTTGAAAATTTTCTGTTCACCCCATGAAAGTGTTAGGCTGTCTATAGAAACAATGCTCACAAAATTTGGTTCAATTCCAACCAGTGGAAGCGGAGTTATTGCCGTCGAAAAATTTTGATTTGAATAAAATA
>ATSW01005665.1:0-10058 GCA_000444245.1 Botryllus schlosseri
AATACCTGCTAAGGGATATCAGTATTCGATTATCGCTGCAACATCATTCTACAATAATTCTAGGCATAGAATACCAAAAACACCAGCCTTGTAACAAAAGGTTGTCGAGCAGATTATTATACGAATTGTACGTTACGCTTAACAATAAATGCGATAGTGCGATAATAAAAATCTGTCCGGAACAAAATCTTTAGATTTTTGTAAAGATTTTTCAAGTCTCTAGCATTTTTGTCTGCCATGAACTTTTCAACCTCATTCGCCCCGACAATGACGCCAGTGACGACGTCACTATTACATCATAGTTCAATGCTTACCTCGAAATCTACAAGGAATTTGTTTATCAAATCCGCAATATCTGCGAAAAAACGTTGAGTAATCAGATGAGTTACGATTTAAAATTACGAGGTTAAAGGTTCAAAGCGAGTAGTCATTGACCGGTATAGTTTGCTGTGAAAATAGCAACAAACAAGTCTTGACTTGAAGGGAAAATATCAACAGTTGGTTCACGACCCGCAAAATGTCAAGGGCGTCTTTACGTCAGCTTTTGAGGCTACTGTGACGTGCGCGATACGAATTTGTGGTGTGATTTCGCAGGCAAATTAAGAAGAAATATAGTCTGAATTTGAGTGAATGTTACTGTTGAGTTTATTGTTAATAATTTTATCCTCTCAAAAAACACCCGCAAGATTGCGATACAATGAAAAGATAGGAATGTGTCTGACCCTGACATTCAGCAGAATCTGCTTTCAATTCGACTTGAACATAGACATTGGACGGACATGCTCGAAGGCTGTTCGTTGGAATTGATTCAGTTTTACGTGGCTTTAGATAAACCACCAACTATCTAGTTTCGGTTCGTTTGAAATTGAACATTTCCTCATAAGGTGCAGACTCCGTCACTCATGCCACAAGGTTATTCCGTAAAACGCGTCCAATGTCACTACAGATCTCTATCGTCATTTGTGCAGTTGGGATATTTGGAGTTGTGAGAAATGCAACCAAATCATGGAATAATGATGCTGATTATCGGTGAGAAAAACGTGTTGGTTGTTCGATCCATCGATGCAAGTGAGGTTATGAGATGATAATTCATAGTATCGGCTTACAATTTAAGAAACCAAGGCTTACAAACAGAATTTAAGAAATGCTGACCAAAAAATAGGTCGACTCTTTGGATTTTCAAGATGAGATTTCGTTATAATATCTGCTCGTGATGAATCTGATGCTGCTGTGGCACGCTATTGACGATACATTAGACACGAAACGAAAAAATCGAAGTTTTGCGGGGACAGCGAAAGCTCACAGCTTATTTCATTCTCAAAATTCAATATACCGCTGTGGAATCGAAGTACAGCCGAAAAAATACGAAAACATGACAAAAACTTGATATTCTATAAATTTGAAAAATGGACCTCAATGCACATAAAAAGCTACTTTGATGCTTTTTTACTAACATTAATCTATTTATGTATTTTACTAATGCATTATTTACTGTAACAATTTCCAAGACGAAATATTTTGGACTCAGCCGATCATGGAGATTTCAAGAGTTATCGATGTCACTTTCTGTTCCGAAAATGGCTCCTACTTATACTGTTGACGAAGTCTATACGATATTATTTAGACTCTCTCCACGTATTAAACTGACAGCTGATACGTCGGTACAAGCCACGGCCCGGGCTCGGGTGTGGAAGAAGTGCGGATGAACTTACAAATAGCGGCGAAGCATAACAAATTTGACTGAAAGTGATCATTTTAAAGCCTACCAGATCAATTAAAATTTAACGCGCAGTATTCAACAGGAAATCGCGTTAAGGCAAGGGTTAATACAAGTATAGAATGAATAAACAGAGGTGGAATGAAAAACGAATTCGTACCTTCAGCGAAGATTCTTGAAGTCGATAGTATTGCCACGATGCATATTGAATATAGTATCCGCATATCGGGCATAGTATTTTGTATATTCCAATTTTTCTTATGCTTTCCCAGTAAAAATGCGCATCCGTTAAGTACAAGTCTAGACTATGTGATTGGGCTCTTGCCGGAATGAGATATTTTATAAAATAGTGACTACCGTATGTAAGAGAAAAATGTTAGACTTTTTCTCTGAGATCTCTCGGTTTTGGTGCATTTTTTCCGTTATCGAAGATCAATACGCTGGTGATAATTAGCGGGTTGCTTTTTTTCTTTTCTAATATGTAACGCGGAACGGTATTCTTTGGTAATTACGAAACCGATTCGCTGATAAAATTCACAGCAATAATAACATGTTGCGTGTCTGATACAGATACCACATAACGTAGCCAACAGTAAGTTAATAAGCTAACGAAATTTGTAATGACACGAATTGATTACGTGCGTCGAAATGATTAGCTTATGTAGGATAATTTTACAGTAGAACATATAGACAAAGTTATTTTATGAACATACAATTACTGAAGAGTAAATTTTTAGTTGGTTAACCCGTCAAAGAGTAGTATTATTATTTATTAAAATCATGCTATAGTGCTGATAACAACGAAGGTCTTTTGCGCCACAATTAATTTCATCGACAACGCAATTGGTCAATTATGTAACGGACTTCACAATATTAGCGTAATACATGATAAGTCGTAGAGAGAAACGCAGACTTTCTATTATGATATTCTGGACTGATACCCGTCTGATTTTGACAAAGAAACCAATATAACAATACATGTAATGTTTGCTTTATTAAGTGACCGTAATTTTTGATAACAGAATTTCGCGTTTAATATCAAGCCTAACATTTTCAGATTTCTGCAATAGTGACGGCCGGGAACCTATTCATAGATTACGTTATTTCGAATACGAACTTCCCGTTAGCTATGTCCTTTGAAGATAGCGCTCTGGTATAGACTTTATGAAATCTAAATTGGATCAAATGCACGCCACATCACTGTTAAAGACGATTTGTGGTGTTTTATCAGATTTTTGCAGTAAAGCCACGTGCGTGCGATATCAGACAACTACATCTGTAAGCTTGGTCTATAAATTACCTCAATTCTAAAGCTAGTACTGTATAGTGTACAACTGTACACATAGCCTGAATCCTATTCTGTGGTCCCTACAGTTTCTGTTTCTGGAATGCGATATCAACACACACATTTCATATAGGCTAGATACAAGCTATCGCGCTAAGCCAAATAAAAGGTAACATTTAAAAGTTAAAGCAACATCTGTATCACGATTGGCGGCTAACCAAAGGCCATTTGGTCGATAATTATGACTCTAGCTGTTTGCTGGCGTTCTGCTGGCTCTACCTGCAATCATCTATTGATTACAATACAACCTTTTCCCGGCAACAGCACGTCGAGAAATGCGATTAGTCAAATGTCGGATTCTTGTTGTTCTGATTTGTTATATAATCGGCCTATAGTTGAGACGCGATACATGATTCTTGTCTGAGATTTCATGCCGTCAAAACAAGAGGCTAAAACTCAAATCGAGGTCGCTAAATATCGACCCCATTTAATACAGTTCTGTTCTACAGTGGCTAGTCCTCCGTTACACATAGAAGAACTGGTACGCAACATTCTATTGTGAGCATCAGACATCGCTATACATTTGTGTGAACAACTCCTCCAGGACACACAACACAATAACAAGAATATCTTCCGTAAACTAACACCCAACTTTTAAGTCATCATCTTTTGAAGAGATGGAATGGCCGGAAGATAAAATATTTTCTCTCGCCTTTGCATAGCTTCGTACCAAGGCTTGGCGGACGGGCTAGATTCGCGAGAAGCAGCCCGGGGCTATCGTGTCATATCTATGATGCACGAGTTGGTATTTCGGTAACGGAACGTGATATATTTGCGGCGTATAATTTCAGTGTCGGCGATTTCACGCAGTAGTCCTTGAATATTGTATTCATATTGTAATAAACCCGAATATGTTCGACTGACACACCAAGTATTGTTGATATACAAAGTTATTTCCAATTCAGTTCCTGACGATTACCTCTGTCGAGTGTTAGCCAAAAATATTCGGGTTTATTTCAATATGAATATCTTATTCAATTGTATATTGAACTTCTCTGTAGGCTACCTCCAAGAAGATCTTCAAACAATAGTCCTTATACGCCAGTTTCAACGGAATTATTAAACCGACTGTCAGGCCTTATTGGCGGTAACAAAATAGTTCTACTATAGGATTCCTTTGGCGAAAAAGGCTTCCTACCCCTGTCATAAACTGACCAAAAACATCTTTAACCAAAACTACATCGTTATCCAGCACTTTACTGTCGGCGCTCATTATCATCAAACATCCATTCCTTATTAACGATCTAGGCCAGTGGTTCCCAACCTTTTTCGACCCATCGCCCCCTTTTCAAGGTCAACACCGATCATCGCCCCCCACATTTTGTGTACCGAAAATTGGGCATACAAACTGTAATCACCAGCGGGTTGACTAAAAAAAAGGTCAAATTTTCGGCTCGATGTCCACTTTTGTAACTAAATTTCCGTGGGATGACTAAAAAAAAAGGTCAGCCGTTTTGAGGCGTCATCGCCCCCCTATCGCCCCCTTCGCTATTTTCGCCCCCCGTCGCCCCCTTTGTCCATTTTCGCCCCCCTGTCGCCCCCTTCGTCATTTTCGCCCCCCTAGACCGCCAAATCGCCTCCTGGGGGGCGATATCGCCCACGTTGGGAACCACTGATGTAGGCGCTCTAACCTCTTAACCGAGGGTTCCAACCATTAGGTGCAAATCGTCCGTAGGCTCATACTAAATTTTTTCGAAAGTATTTACACAATTATGGCATAATTATACAAGGCCTGAAAAAAAATACATTTTAAAGGCATTTTCTGTAACACGATTTGTTTAAAATGCAACCATAGTAGCCTATACTTACCTTTTACAGTTTTTTGGGAAAAGCCACCACTTGAGTTATATGAGTCTCGCAATTGCAAAAGTAGTCACTTCCGACCCATTTCGAAACTACTTACACGCCTACTTTTCTGAGCTTCATTTTCTATTTCCGCTTGGAGTAGTTTTGAAAAGTCTTTTGCAACACAGTCTAATTAATTTTATCAACAACACAAGCTAATTGATTAACGATAAGATCTTCACAATATTGGGATAATAGTGAATAATTATATACGTCGTCCTGATGCAACTACAAAATCAATTATATGTCGTTAAATATCGGTGTGAATTAGTTTTTCAAGTTAAAATGCACAGGAGTAGAACAATTGACGAAAAAAAATTGGAGAAGTTACAGGATTCAAGTATGACACCCGAAAGCTTAGTCCTAGTCTGTTTAGGTTGATGACGTGACAGTGCCTAAATAGTGGCTATGATACAACAGTTGCCACCACGTAGCGGTGCGAGTCATATCGTGATTAATTAAGCCTCGCTATATCTCAATTTCAAGACTGTCGATTGAACTTTGCATCGAAACTTCCGGTGCGCAGATCCGAATTTGGTTATTGTACGTTAATTTATTCGGCGACTTCTTCAGAAATTATTACGAACACAAATGACTCAATCGGCACTTCAACTTATATAACCAATTCTCCAAAATTAACTTTCTCGATAATGATATCATCCTATATTTATACCCTCTTAATTATAATGAGATCGATTGAGACCGAACAGTGGACCGATCTTTCAATGCTAACGAACGCGATCACTGATTGTTGCGGTATATTTAAATTTTGCCTTCGGAAAATCTGGGATGGAAATGACTGTTATTGTCAAATCAGCGACTATTCCGAGGCCGCGACGGGCAAATAGTGAACGCTGAAAGTGGTACTGACACCAAGCCTAGGTAAAATATAATTATTGGGGCAGAGTTTTACTTGAGAAAATTGTCACCTTTTCCTGAATGATATAGCTACGCTGTTATTTTTCATGTTAAATTAAAATTACAGAACTCGCAAAAACTTGGAAAAATCAATTTAGAATTAGAATGAAACAACAAAAATGAAGTTGAGTTCATATCATATAAGAGTACATTCTATTAAGCACGAGTATAGCAAATGTCTGTACACCGAGGTTGGCTCGTTTCGCATCATATACAGTTCTCCTTGTGGCATTCTTAGGGAAACCAGAAATTATTAGATTTAGAGTAGAAACATTTCATAAGTTATATTGTCGTCTCCTAGTAGAGACGGTTGTATAGTAAGCCGACTTTGTACTGGTTCTCAACTGACACCAAACAAGAAACACCAAGTGGATTAATCTATTATTTGATTATGTTAAAAAATCACTCGTAATCCTGATAAGATAATAACAAATATAGCAAATCAGAACCACAACAACAACAACAAAACAGACGACCGCCACCGCGTCACTCAACATATTAAGCCCTGCTGCGCCTGCGCCATACCATGTGCACTGCGCAGTACTCAAGGTGGCGAAGAGTGAGCCATAAAGAAAAACCACCGCGAGATATATTACCGGCATTTTGCCCTTATTAGTTTAATTAAGCAATTAGAATTATCTACACTCTAAAAATTGAAGGTGGATTTTGGGGTGGATATGAGGAGGATCCTCCATTTAAGGTGGAAATATCCCTTTTAGGGTGATTTATGTATTCTCCGTAAAAGGTGGGCCCAGTTTACAGTGTACTTGTCCAAGTTTAGTTATGATGGTCACGGTATTGGCAATGCACTTCGTTTTAAGTATAGTTTGCTCAAGTAGAGAAAGGTTTTGCGCTTATAAATCACTTCGCCCTTGACCAGGCAAGTATTCTTCTCGTAAACACAAACACAGGTTACATTTGCGTGTGCATCTTGACATTTTCAACTCTGCTCTTCCAAGTTTCGTATCTTGCGACAATTAAAAGCGCGCAATCACAGTATTTGGGTCGAAAACAATAATTAGTCGAATTAACATTGGATCAGGCCGGTCTTTAGGTGCTAATACGATGTAATGCTACTTTGCAGGAGAGAGGATTGACCGCTCACAGACTAAGCAGAAATCCAGAGAATGTGACCTCACGCACCATTTGAATGAAATGAAGGGTAAGTCAGCAGTCGCCCACGCAGCACCGAGAGAGAAAGAGAGAGAGTTTATTTCGTCGACCACGAAATACAGACCACAATGTTATATCGGGTCTTCCGCAGTCCATACCGTGCAATGTATGTTTCGGAATTATTTGATTTTTGGACTTCATGGTTGTGAATAGGGTTGCATTTAAAACAAATGGTTGTTCAAAACACTTTGTTTAAAACATGTTTTATTCAGTGTTTTAAACAAAGGCCTTTTTTAAAAAATGTTTTTCAAGTTGTACAATTATGCCATAATTGTGTAAATACTTTCCAAAAATATGCTGTATGAGCCTACGGACGACAATTACCACCCGATATAGCCGACGTATACGATATTGGATGGTTGGAACCCACGAAATAGTCGGTTCAACAGCTATAGTACGTAGATATAGTAGATCATTGGTACGTAATGAATGTTCTGATGATGATAACCGCCGACTGTTAAAATGCTGCAAGACGATGTAGTCCTGGTTAAATATATTTTTGGTCCGTATGACAGGGGTTGGAAGCCTATTTCGTCAAAGGAGCTATGTTTACCTTATATTTTCAATTGTGAATATCAATCCACCATGGCGCCACAATTGCATATGCGTGGCGTCATGGCTTAGAAAAAAAACAATAAAAAATTTATTTTTGTTTTAAACACAACCCTAGTTGTGAATATTGTCTACGGTATTTCATGGTTAAGGTTGACGAATAAAATAACTCTCTCTCTCTCTCTCTCTCTCTCTCTCTAACAAACCGAGCTAGTGTAACATGAGCCAAAATATGAATTGCGTTTGCATAAAATACACTTCGTAACGTCACAAGGATGATGTGATATCGGTGATATGATATAGTCTGGGTACTCGGATAAGATGTGGTTGCAGTAGCTGAAATGTTATACTTATGATATGGATATATGTAGCCTACCTGATACGGGTTCGTCAGAACAGTAGATGTAGCTGATAGAGCCATACCGATAGCAGATTAATAAGCCGATACCGATAACTAGCGCCGTCACCAATACCCCCATATCAAGCCGATATTTCAAAAAATATTACATCTAGCTTAGGGCGTGTTTTCAAAACTTCAGAGTATTTATGTGAATGGCTTTACAATCATTGCTGCGCTTGGACATGAAATAAACTACCGAAAGGCTGCACCTGGACGCCTCTAAGCTACAAGAAATTGATCAATATTCGCAGTCTAGCAATCGCAGATCGTAATTCTCTAACTCCATACTACACCATCCTGTGATGTCACGAAAATTGCTGATATTTATGACCTCTCTGTTCTCGTTTCGTAGTAAATCCAAAATCCATTTATTATCTCATTATATAACTCTGCGCGAAAGTAGTTGCCGAAAAAGTTGATTTCAACTGTTTTTTGACAATTTCATTTCGTTTCCTCCGCACGATCATAATTCGAAGCAATTTCGAACTCTCCTTCCGCCATCGCCTGTATAGATTTGGAGATCCTCGCAATTGTGTTTTGTATCTACGATATAACTGCACCGTTTACTGACGTGCCGGATAAAACTAATGTCTGTGGCCGTAGAATTTAGATTGAAATTGCAGTGATGTTATCACCCACTATTGATTCATTCGTTTTATTAATATTTTCATAGGTTCAAAACACCGCAAGATTCCGATCAAATGAAAAGATAGGAAGGTGACGAAACGATTTAGGTATAGTTTTTCAATCAGACACTTACCTTTGACTTATAGAACTAGACTTGGACAACTTGATAATTCTAGATGCGGGTAATCTGATTTGTGAAGTGTTCATATGCTCAATTTTTAATTCTAATTCAATTATTGGTTTTTCTGGAAATGCTACTGGAGAAATGTATATATAGTGATAACAGAGCCAAGCTTGGTATACAGACTTTTGCCATTCTCGAGCTCATGATAATGAACTCTGATTTGATATGAAGTGAACTTGATTAAATTTACAAGTTTTCACGAATTCAGTAATTCCATTTCAAATCTAATTTTGAAAAGACTGTCTAGCTATAATTCTAATTCTAATCTGATTTGGAAACGCTGATTATTTTGTAGTTGTCTAGAACTGCCGAGAACACGCAGATAAGAATCGACATGAGCACAGAATGCATATTGACATCATAATTATCGATGATTAGGCAGGATGGATTCCTTGGCAGTGGTGACGCCTTCGAAATCTTCTCGATTAAGAATTGAGAAATTCATTAGGAAATCTCTACGTCTAATGCGCGTTGTGTAAGACATTATTCTGACTAATGTTTCTGTGTATCGCGCCATCAAGGGGCTTTTCGGTACTGGCCCGTTGCTGACACTTCGATAAAGCTTGTATCTCCATAAACAATCACACGAGATCAGCAAAAACTCTGCGGTGCCAAGCTACGAGACGTTTCGTCCAGCATATTTCTACCGTGATTTGGCGACAGCGATTATCAGCCTATAGGCTTATAAGCCCGAGCACTTTCAGCAACAAACAAGTCACAATTCATCCGGGTATTCAATAATCGGCGAATTAATCACAATATGTATAATGCCATTCAAGATTCCATCACAGAACAAAGAAATCGTCCAATCACGACAATTTTGTGGTTTTATAAACCTTTACTGCAAGTCATTAGCAAATTTGAACGGGAGCTCAAAATCCGAGCCGTATTTGTATATGAAAGTAGAACTAATCTGTAATTCGTGATGTGGGACACGACAATAATGCTATTTATAGCTCGATACAATCGTGACGCGCGCGTATACGGCTTCAATTCTCAATTGTTGTCGAACAATGAATGCTCGGGCCTCAGGTCAAACTGTTTTTCACTACGACAGCAGCCTCTAACATTCAACTAGATAATTCACTTGTCCAATTAGTTTAATTATAACGAAATGCTGATAATCGAATTCTAATCTAATTTACGAAATGTTTCTATGATCTCATTTTAATTCTAATCTAATTTCTAGTTTTCCTGAAAATGCTACAGAAGAACTGTATAGTGCGATACAAGCCAATCTCATGCTTACGAGAACAAACAAGTTCTCGCGAATTCCTGAGACTGCCAAGGCACACAG
>ATSW01005666.1:0-13200 GCA_000444245.1 Botryllus schlosseri
GTCATCTTTCCGCCCAGCGCTAAAATAACCGTTCTTCACTCCGAAATGACCGCCGGGGCGTCAGTTCTGTGCTAATTTACGGCATATCACTCGCAATTTGCTCTAAATCTGACCTAAATTTTCAAAAAAAGAGGACAAAAGTGCGTCCTCCGAGGACACATTCAAAAAGTCAAAAAAGAGGACGTATGGTAACCCTATTTTAATGCACTGATTGTGGATCTATTGAGTATAATTTCATCAATAATGTCAACTTCACAAATGTAATCTGTCTGCTGGTTGTTTTGCCATATCTGTGGTCGGTATATCAGTTGGAAACAAGTTAAGTACTAAAGATAGATAGAAGTGAGGCTTTTTATACTTAATAACTTCACTTTGGCATGAAAATTGAGACAAAAATAATATGGATGGATGGCTGAGGGGATATCGGCATTCAATGTCATTTGCTAATAAAGACTCAGAAGGGAAATTTGAAACCTTATAGAAGGCTGTTATTTCTGTATGGGTCTCATTCCAAGATTCAGAATAATTAAAAAATGACTGCATGTGCCATATTCTTTTAAGCACTTGTTTCGTATTGCCGTAAGTTTTCACTGCCCAACCGATCAGGAATAAATGCTCTAAAAGACTCCACAGGGCTTAAAGATACAGAAAAAGACAGTCGTGACAACTTCAACATCTCTGACATAGATGCAATTCCGAACCAACACGAACTTGATGATTTAGTTCGGACTTACTAAATCAAATGCGGAAACTCTGACTCCAAGGTTGAAACTAGCGAACTTGTTACATTTATCGCGTCGATGTCCTTCGTCGAGAAAAGGCCATGAATGATTTTCACGGTGTTTTTTTGTGGTAGGCTTGAAAACGCATAATTTGAACTTTCACCTACATTTTGTTAGTTCAAATATGGCATGGTTGCCATATTTTGGAAATCTGAATATAGGACACTTTTTCAGACTTGCAAAACCGGAGGAGAATCCCCAAATGGTAAATTGTTCCCACTCCGTGGTCGGTTGACTAAAAAAAAATCAACTTTACGGCTCATCTCCCGAAATACAGTTTTTCTTTCACACTATCAGTTGGTTGACTGAAAAATAAAAGGTCAACTTTCCAGCCCAGCTCTATAAGTAGCCGCTGGAGCGTTACTTCAGTGCTGATTTACTGAATCTCAGTCGAATTTTGCCCAATATTGAACCAAATTATCAAAAAAGAGGACATTTGGACGTCTTCCCAGGACACTTTCAAAAAAAGAAGACAAATCCTCCTAAAAGAGGACGTATGGGAAACCTACACTATTGGTGCTGGTACTTGAAAATGCGACCAGAAGCTGCTAAAATGAGGAAAATTAGTATGAAATATATGCGAACCATTCGATATCACTGAACAGAGTAGTAAAAAGTGAGTTTAACAAGATTTTAACTGGAAAATGAGCAGTCAACACAATGACTCGGACTCGAGTCATAGCACCATGACTCGGACTCGATTCTCTGCTCGCTGACTTGGACTTGACTCGATGGCGAATTGAAAATGACTCGAGTCAAAACTATAAAAGTGAGATTGACTTGTGACTTGGTTTCAACCCTGAAGCATTAACGATCTCTTCGCCTGATTATTTGGCCGACAAGATAGCGTAATGGTTGAGCGTCCGGCTTCTTGATCGGCAGGTCGTGGGCTCGATCCCCGGTTTGGTCCGACCAATGACCTAATTAGTAACACTGGTATGGTGGAAGACTTAGAGCCGTACAAGGCTATATCTGCACCTTCCTTATCCAGCGGCATATGCACAGCACATCATGTACTCATGATATGCGTATGCGCAGATCGTGTGTATGTGTATCATGAGTCGGTGTAGGCTATATGCGGCAAAATACTTAAAGGACAAAAATAAACTACGTCCTTTCCTTCCTTCCTTTATTTGAAATTTCATGCCGGTGAAGTCATATTTCGTGATATGTAGGCTATTTGTATATTTGCTGACGATTACCCCGACTAGTGTCAGCCGATAATATTCAGGTTCATTTGAATATGAATATAGTGGCCGATTGTATCTTGAAGTTTTGTACATGCACGAAGCTCTTCAAACTTCCTCTACTTTACAGTGTTAGGGGATATTTTTTATAACTTTGCATCACTTTCGCAAGTTACTTTGTCATCGGTCATTTTGTGTAAGCCACGACGCTGCATCGACCAATTTCAACTAGCCACCTCTGATTTATTCCAAAAGCATGCGGCGCCTCCACCTGATCTTGATTACTTGAGCATTTCCGAGACATTTCGCTTAATTTTGGCATATGGTGTAAACCTTCCAGACGAGGATTCAGCTTGGAAAGTGTCATCATATTGTTCGGCCGAGACGCAACAGCGTGGCACCAATTGCTAGCTTGATTACAAATGAGCTTACATATATATTGGAGATAGAATTGCCATGTCATTAAATTGCTACGCAGTTAGAATAGAAGTAGTGACTTCAAAAACATGTCAAAGCTATTTCAAATGGAAGGAGAACGCGAAGGCCTGAGAAGTAGGCTACTCGAGTATGCAGTTTGAAAGGGTACTATTTTCAAAAATACATTCAGGTATCGAGATACAAGGGTTTATTTCGCTTAGAGCTGTTATGATCATGATAGTCCACTCGTGAAAGTGCCGCTAACATATACCTATAACAAACTAAATTTTCTGCTTTACAATGGCCGGTCAAGGTAACTTAGCAATCATTGGAAAATAGCGTTACGCGCTATTATTCTGTTTGCCCCTGTGTGATTATCTCTTACTACTATCTCTCTCTCTAGTAGTTTGAATAAATGCAAAGTTGCACAGCCCCCAACTATCTTTTTTTAATTTTGGGCTCCTGTCCATAGGAAATCAAAGTATGAGATTCGAAGATCACGATCACGTATTTTTTAAAGTTATACAATCTGACACAAGACACTTCGCTGTCAGACTTCGAGAACCTAGAGAAGACTGTTATTTTTGTGTACCAAATAAATCACCAATTTGGCCGATACCCCCTAAAGAGCTGTAGTCAGGAATAAGCTTATGCGTGCATTCGATGTAACTCTCTAAGTTATACAATCTGACACAATAGACTTCAATGTCAGACCACGTAAACCTAGAAAAATGGTATTTTTGTATACCAAAAACTCACAAATTTGGCCAGTAGTCCTATCTCCTAAAAAGGGCCGTAGTCAGGAATAAGCTTATGCGTGCCGTCGATGTAACTCTTGAAGTTATAAAATCTGACACAAGGAACTTCCCCGTCAGACCACATGAGCCTAGAGAAAACTCTGTTATTCCGGAATTTTTGTATACCAAAAAATCACCAATTTGGCCAATACCTCCTAAAGGACTGTAACTCGCTGTAACTCTTGATGCTTGTTTCTGACATACAGCCGCATAATTCCCATCCCATTTGTTTCGAAATAAAACTAGTCAAACATTTCAAATATTGACACAGCCGAAATTCATCTATTCAGTACGGAAATGGCTAACAGGATACATGCCTGATGTAATTGTGAAGGACTTGGCACATGTCTTGTGCAACTGTACACAAGAACATCACTAGGCATTTGATCATAAAAATAACAAGACCTATCTTAACCGTGTACAAAAAAACAGACCTCTCCACGCACAATGACCTGCATTAAATATGGGGAGAGCTTTCCATAACAATGCAAGAAAATGATTTTCATCAAGATATGTTCCGACAACAAAATTTATTCAATGAAAAGGAATGAAAATTGAGATAATATTGACATACCGTACTTGAAATTAACGGATATTCCATGAAATAATAGCAACGAAACGAAATTTTCACTCCAATTTTATTATTGTCACAATCTCACAAAGCTTACATTCATGGTCATTGACACTAGAATCCTGACCCATACAAAAAACCATTTCTCCCTTACACAACATTTATCATTGTGCATGTATATCAACATGTCGCGCAATACTGAGAAAATGCAACACACAATAATGATATTGATGCCAGCATGCATATTCATGTGAAACTTGAAGGCACTAGTACAATAGAGTCGAGGCAAACAGTTTAAGTACAATGTAATATCTTTAAATGATACACGAACTCCTGTTGTTTGCACAAACTTGGTTGGTGTATAGAAGAAATGATCATGCCGGTGACATCATATTTGGTGATAAGTTTGTTGATATAAAATGTTCTAAATTCTCTACTAGTTACTGACGATCAAGCCCTGATGGGTGTCGGCCGAAAATTTTTGGATTGATTTCGGCATGAACATTTCGTTCAATTTCCTGAGTAAATGCATTCGGGCTGGCAAGATTCATGTCAAGGGCAATTGTACCTGAACAATGATACAAACACACATTTTATATCATTTTCCACTCTCATGCATGTAGCACTTTTCAGAAAAAGCAACCAAACATATATTGCATTTAGGGCTTTTTGATACCAGCATGTCTATCCATATGAACCTTGAAGCCACCCTTCCTATTAAATGATTTGCCACATATATCACACTTGTGACTTTTAACGCCAATGTGTATATCAAGATGACATTTGAGGTGACCCGGTCTAGTAAATGCTATCCCACATATTTCACATTCATGCTTTTTTACACCAGAATGTATAATTATATGTTGGTTGTAGTTACTCTTCCAAATAAATACTTTCCCACATACATCACACTTATAACTTTTGACACCAACGTGCATATCCAAATGATGATCGAGGTTTTTCTTTGTAGTAAATACTTTCCCGCATACATCGCATTTATGGCTTTTAATGCCAGTATGCATGTTCATATGAGCTTTGAGGTAATTTTTCTGAGTAAATATTTTCCCACATATCTCACATTCATGATTTCTGATGCGAGCATGTACATCCAAATGAGCCTTGAGGTTAATTATCCGCGTAAATAATTTCCCACATACATCACATTTGTGCTTTTTGATGCCAACGTGAACATTCATATGACTCTTGAGGTACTGGTTTAAAGTAAATGATTTCCCACATATTTCACAACTGTGATCTTTGATGTCAGCATGCATCGTCATATGAGCCTTGAGGTAATTTTCCTGAGTGAACACTTTCCCACAAATGTAACAATTTTGTTGTTTGAAGTCAGCATGCATAATCATATGACGATCGAGGTGACCCTGTCGACTCAGTGTTTTACCACATATACCGCACCTATAAGTTCTGATGCCAGCATGTAAACTCATATGACGATCGAAGTTCTCTTTCTGGCAGAATTCCTTCCCACAAATATCACATTTATGATTTTTGCAGTCAAAATGTATATCCATGTGAACCTTGAGTAGATGCTTCTTACTAAATGCTTTATCACATATATCACACTTGTGATTTCTGATGCCGGTATGTACATTTACATGACATTCAAACTCACTTTTTCCATAAAATTCTTTCCCGCATATATCACACTTATGATTTTTGATGCCAGCATGTACATCCATATGACGCTTGAGTTCACTTTTCTTACAGCAGTATTTCCCACATATATCACACTTATGATTTCTGATGCCAGCATGTATATCCATATGATGCTTGAGATTACTTTTCGTATAGAATTCTTTCCCGCAAATATCACATTTATGATTTCTGATGCCAGCATGTACATCCATGTGATGCTTGAGAATACTTTTCGCATAGAATTCTTTCCCGCAAATATCACACTTATGATTTCTGATGCCGGCATGGATATCTATGTGATGCTTGAGAATACTTTTCGTGTAGAATTCTTTCCCGCAAATATCACACTTATGATTTCTGATGCCAGCATGTATGTCCATGTGACCCTTGAGTTGATGCTTCTGACTGAATGCTTTATCACATATATCACACCTATGCTTTCTGATGCCAGCATGTACATCCATATGATGCTTCAAGCGTCTTTTGTTATGGAATTCTTTCCCACACATATCACATCTATGATTTCTGATGCCAGCATGTACATCCATATGATGCTTAAGATTATTTTTCTCATAGAATTCTTTCTCGCATATATCACACTTATGATTTCTGATGCCAGCATGTACATCCATATGATGCTTGAAGTGACTTTTGCGACGGAATTCTTTCCCACATATCTCACATTCGAGATCTTTGAAGCCAGTATGTATATCCATGTGACACTTGAGTTGATGCTCCTGAATAAATGCTTTATCACATATATCACACTTATAGTTTTTGAAGCCGGCATGCATATTCATGTGACCCTTGAGGTTACCTATACGATGGAATTCTGTCCCACATATATCACACTTATGATTTCTGATGTCAGCATGTACATCCACATGACGCTTGAAAGAATCTTTGCGATGGAATTCTTTTCCACATATATCACACTTATGATTTCTGATGTCAGCATGTACATCCATGTGACGCTTGAAATGACTTTTGCCAAGGAATTGTTTCCCGCATATATCACATTCATGATATTTGTTGCCATTCATATCCTTGAAGCTTGAGGTTACTGCTCCGAGAAAAAGCTTTGCTAGAAATATTGAATTCACGATATTTCTGGTCGTGGTCAAGAATTGAAATATTCGACTCCAGGTAACTCTTTTCGTGGAGTTTGAAGTCCTCGTAGTTCAGAGTGTTCGGCACAAATTTCACAATTAATTATGCCAACTAAAGTCAGCAATTATATCTTGGCTCAATGATAGTATCACACTACCTTATATGTATGAAAGTGTGGAACTAAATCAAGAAAAAAACATCATTAGATTGCCGTCTGTGCAAATGCTGTACCAGTATGTCATACAGCAAATGTTCTCAACTATTAAGGTAAAACAGAGCACATCAATGGCCACAACACAATCATCCGCGAGCACCGTGTTGTCAGCTCCTGTCATACATCATCAAAAAAATCAATAGAATCAAAATGGCTCCAGAAATAATAGTCCATAGAGACCAGAGGTAGGCAATTATTTTTCCATGCGGGCCAAATGAAAATCAGAAAATACGTTGGTGAGCTGAGTCAACAATTTTAACTATATTATGCAGGGTATTGATTGTATTTGTAAATTGAAAGCAGTGAATTACATTGTTAATACATGCTGCTCGGGGTTGAATGAGAAAGTGATAATTTATCAACAATGGATAATATTTTGTCGCAGTCATAATTGAAAACAATGGTAAACAAGATACATTTTAAACTCTTTAACCCACACACAAGTTCTTGCATTAGGACATTAAAATGTAATTAGGATACTACAAGTATTAGCTTGACTTGGTCGCTAGCCTATATCTCCCGAGCAGTGTGCAGCTTGGCGAAATAGCCTTGTGGTTGATGGAATCTTGAAGTGCTTCAGCAATTCGACATCCCTTAGCTGAGTGTCAGTCTTTGTGTTTTTGCCATAATAACGACTGACATTATACTCTGCGGCGACCTGCTCGCCACAAACTAAAAGAACGAATTCGCCCCTGAATCCAGTAAACAAAGATTTAGTGCTCCATATCTTCTTGGAATTTTTGCCGCGGACCCTCACCATTTCTTTTTTGACATGCCTGGCCGTTACGCGTTCTTCATTTACCGTAATCGCGAGCACTGACTGACTCGTTTTACAAATTAGCGATTTGGAAGCGTATCATGTAACACTTTGAAGCACGGAGTGTGTAAACGTGACAGTGGCAACAAAGAAGGTATGAACGGAGCTAAATGGCAGCGGTCAGGAACCTATGTCTTGTGAGCCATATACGGTTCTTTTGAATATAAGATATGGCTCTTTGACAAGTCTTCAATTTTGTACTCAATTTATCAATATTGCAGCAACTTGTTAGTAAGTTTCATGCCGGCCATAATTATTACTCTCGTGGCAGCATAAACATGTCTTCGAGAGGTCAAGACTTGGCTAAGGGCTCGTGTCCCCTCTTTTCTAAATCCTCAAATCTAAGTCGCTGGGGCGCCAGCGACTAACACCATTCGCAAATTCGATCCACCCGGCATCGCCTGCTACGAAATCTTGGACTGCACGATACCTTGGTTGATCAAAGACAATAGCAGACATGGTGACACTTGTAGGACAGTGCAGTATTCGAAAACAGGTTGTCTTCCTGAACTACGCCGAGAAAAAACTGCCTTGGAAGTGACATTCACGATTGCAAATTCAAATGAAAAACAATGTCATAGCTCCCATGTTCTTATTTGATAAGTAGCTTTCTATCAACGTCGTCAAAATGTAGATGCGTAGCACAACGTTACGCTACGCTTAGCCACGAGTCACACTGCGGTTTTCGGTGAGACGCTTCAGTGTTTTGATAGTAGCGCATAAGTAACCAACACTTGTACATTTCTTTAACAAGGTTTTCCTATTTTCTCAATTATATATACACGCGCCACGCGGTGTCTCGCTCTGTGGCGTAGTTGGTTAGGTGTTGACATTCTGCGTCCAACGATATATTACTTGTTGATTTCGAATCCCATTCATGTCTTGTTTTCAAGTTTTGTAAAGTGAAGCAAAATTTTTCGCAGAAACCCGCCGGCCGCCGGTGCCCAATTGGTTGAGGGCTTGTCACTATTAAAATTAGATAACACCATATGACTCAAAACTTACTCGGAAATTGGGAATGTATGGTCATTTAGAATATTTCCTGGCATGATATATAGAGTTCGTGGTATACCTTCAACTTATTCCAAGTAAAAATGCAACAAGCAATGTGCCAAGCGGCATAAAAGTAGCTTGCAACTTGTTTTAAGAGGCACTCCGCTCTGGTTTCAAATTGAAGCGTAGACTGAACAAAATTTTTGGCCTTCGCCATTTTCTTCAGAAAGTCACCGTAATGGAGCTTCAATTAAATGAATTTTGGATAAGGGCCGCTCCACTCCAGCTGCCTCGCGAGCGTTGGATTGTTGTCAGTACGAATTATGTCTTACACACCACGGTGGTTAAGTTACGGTAAGTAGGCGTGCGGTAGCGGCACTCAACGAAAGATGTTCAGTCTGGAGGATTTGTGTCTAGAGCTTGCTTACAAATCGGACCTAGTGTATTACTCAATTGGACAGAAATAGATCACGTCCTGTTCTTTTATATAAACATGATCATCACCAATTCACCATCAAATAATTCCTTCATAATATCGGCTGACAAATATCTAAAGTTCATTCTCTGTGTGACTGCCTAATCGCCCGAAATTTTGCAATGGGAAGCCGCGGCAGCCAGAGTGGAACGGCTCTTAACCAACATTCATGCAATTGCAGCTCCATTGCATTGGCTTTCTGAAGAAAATAGCTACGGTCTAAAAAAATGTCCGATCAGTGCTTCAATTTGAGACGACATCATTTTTAGAGCGCAGTGTCCCTTTAAGACCAGTAATATGCAAAACCCCAGAAATCTTTTCAAACAGAACTTGACGAAATCCAAATGTACAAGTTGGCATCGATTGCCCGACATACCGTATGAGTATGTGACACAATGAAAAACAACCTAACCTAAAAACGACCCAAACCCAAGCCTAACCCAATCCTCAATCTACGCCTTGCCCATCCCTAACTTAAACTTTTTCCCACATGCTCAGGTGTCGCATGCTCAATTCTCGCATGATGAAGCGTCACATGCTATCATGTCGCATGCTCATATGTCCACGGACCGCTGGCGGCATCCGATGGCATCATAGAATCTAGCTTAGAGCGAAGTTGCATTTCTTTCAAAATTGAGTGGGTGGTTTTAACAGGTTGCAAGTTGGTACTGTTTTACTATTGGCTAATAACAATGTTGTTGTGACTTTTCTTTCGATAAAATCGACTTCTTACAACTAGGGCTGGGCACAATGATTCGAGTACTCGAATCTGAATCGAGTATTAATTTTAATGATTCGAATCGAGTAGTGACAGACGATTTTTTCGAGTACTGTAATTATACGCTCCTCGCCACTCAAAGTTAATTTAACAACAAGAATTATAGTTGCTACACTTAATTGTCACTGTTGAAGCCTTGAAACCTTGATTGGCAAACGAAACATATAGTAGGCTACAAAGCCACGCCTACGAACGTTACTGGAAATACACATTTCCGAAGTCATGATCATCCCATAACATTGTCATGAAGTGCAATGAAATCGGTACGGTTGGAAAAATACCAAAGTATCTTTTATGTGATGGATAACAGGTATTAAATTATTTGTGGTGGCATAAAAGGCACATATTTTACCTTACACATATAACATTCTCTTATGACGTCATAATGAGTGATACTCGATTACTCGACTCGACCCGAAGCATATTACATGATTCAGAATCGAATCACTCAGGTACTCGATTTTGCCCAGCCCTACTTACAACAGAATTGGTATCAAATTCATTTTAAATATAATGGCAATATTCGGGCGTACGGGCGATTATAAAGATCAAGACATATACAAATAAGCATTACGGTGGGCTACTTCTCGTTCCCACATACTTAGTAACAATTTTTAGGCATAGCACAATGGTAGAATTTTACACAGTAAATACTATCGAAACACATATATATGATATCCAAAATGGTCTGTACTGTACTGCAATAACTTCGCTTTTGCCAGTAGGAATGGAACCAAATTTGCTAACCATTGTGATTTTAGGACAGCCACTAAAATTTGAAGTAAAAATTTTGAACAACACTAGTACAGCACATCATTGGCTCATCTGGCTAGGCTTATTTTGACTATAGCCTGGTTTTGCTGCAATGTATAAAGATCAAGTTTTGCCTTTTTAGAACGAGAAGTAGCCTACTGATCTAAGATCTGAAATATAGCCTATTTCTTGCATCAACTATGGCTCATCGTAATTGGACACAATGGACACTGCTTGACCAAAGATCATTATAGACTTCGTGGAGAAGATATCAGGTTCATTATAGCACAAACCTAGCAAAATGGGACTAAGGTAATACAATGACACAGCACCTCAAGTTGAAGCCAAATGCGGAAAACATTAGGCTCAATTTCGGTTTATCAGCCCATTACAACTCCTATATTCGGTAAATTATACTGAAATACATTAGCACGGAGTAAATTAAATTCGAAACACACTGTAACCACCGAAATGTACAACACAGCTGGGGTATTTGCATTGCATATGTGAGATAAGGCACAGTAGGCTAAAGTATGATAAATCACATTTATAAAAATATGAGCAACTGAAAGCATCTAACTTTACTTAACACATAAATAATAATCAATGTCCTGGAGCAGTTCAACTCAAATACAGATATACCTCTGTTAACTACTGCTGGGTACTCTAGTCTGAATCGAATACCAGTACCATTACTCATTAGCCTATTAATTTATCTACCAGGAATATAGTTTTGACATAAAGGTCAGTCACATGCAAGATAAGGTCGCGACATCCAAAATAAGGTCAGTCACCATAATGTTTGGGTTGAAGGTTAGCGTGTTTACTGTTTAGGGTAGGGGTGAGGGTCCTTATGGCTGGGGTTATGGTCATTACACTTTACATGTCTGTAATTAAAAACATGTAGCCTCTGTCATCTGGGGTACAAGATTCTTACCTTGGTAATAGCCTACCACACGTTTTTATTTGCATGGTTAATTGCACCATAGGTTTTTCACCCATATCTATAAAATATCTCTATAATATTAATCTTTATTGATATAAGCTAACATCTAGTGTAGTAGGAGGACAGGTGATGAAATGGTGAAACACTTTACATTAAGACATATTCATAGGGAACACTGATAAGTGGTAGTCATTGGTAACACTTTTCATTGTGGTTAGGAAAGTAGACCAGACCCGAATATGCTAACCCAACCCTAATGACCCTAACCCCAACCATCTAAGGACCCTCACGCACGTACGCCTCACCCCTACCCTAAACACGCTAACCCCAAACCCTAACATTATGGTGACTGACCTTATTTTGCATGTCATGTCATGAATGACCATATTTTGCATGTCATGTCGTGAATGAGTTTGCATGCAATCACACCAACCCTGTAGGAAATTAACTTTTATTGAGACTAGCCTACTATACCGTTGCCTCATGAAAAAGAATTGGACCTCCTCCAGCGGGAATACTTTACCATCAAAAACCTATAACCATTGGCATTATTAGGTCTAAATGTTTTACTGCTCACTGCTCATGCTTAGTGCCAAGTTACCTCACCTCACGTCCAAAGTAACGCCGCTTTACAGTAAGTTCGTATGATGATATATGTAAAAAATATGCATAATATCCAGAAATTAGTCCAACCGTAAACCATTAAGCCATTATGAGAAAACGGCGTCCCAATGTCGCACGAGGACGTCCTATCTATACTATGGATGGTCATTGGTCAATCATCACTGTACCGACTACCGAGGTCTAAAGATACGCCCTTACTCACCATACATACCAATTGTAGTATAATGTTAGACTGCACTAGGCAGAACAGACAGGTTGCATCAGAAGAAAATTAGGGTGAGGTATGCTACTATAGAGGATGTCCTCCATAATGCTAAGGTCGTCAGGACGTCAGGTACAGTACGTCGATGTCTGCAATCTGATCATGATTTCAACGCAACAACTAGCCAAGCATTGTTATTGTTATGGGGATCCCTAAAAGACGGAAAAGCGGAGACAGCGTGCAACGGGCACTAAAACGAGGAAACAGCGGAGAGGGTCCAAAATGCTGATTCCTAAAGGATCGGAAGAAGGTGAGAGCGGAACAATCGGCCATTGAGATATCTATATGGCCAAGACACAGATGTAAAGGATCAGGATTTTGCATTCTAACCAGACAGGAATCCGGCAGATTTTTCTCAAACAGGATCGGATCCGGATTCACATTTCTGCCTGCCCGACTGCCGGATCAGGCGAGGACATGGTTTTCTAGTGCATGAAAGTGACTTTCTGTTTGTTTACTTCGATTTTTTGTATGAACTTGGATTGAGCTGGCTTCAGCATTCCACAACTATTTCTAATCCCTAATAACAAACTTCAATGCATTGCCGAGGTGGAATTTGAAAAAGATCAACGACATGGCCCTATAAAGACAAAGCCCTACTTGATCACCTCTTGTCGTTACACTAACACAGTTGCCCTACCCCGCCCAGAGATTGCTTCATTGATCATTTGCTACCATCGTTTAATTTTTCTTCTATTTTATTTTATTAACTACCGTAACATTTTATACAGCCAGACTGTTTAGAGTCAAGTGTACCTGTTTGATGCCGGTGTGATCAGACTAGATGACCTTCACGGTCTTATCGATCATTCCTATCT
>ATSW01005670.1:0-10994 GCA_000444245.1 Botryllus schlosseri
GACGAAGAGGATTGGCGATGAAACTTTGGCACAAAATGATAGACGCATGTTCACCGAAATCGTAGATATTAATATGTCCGAATAATCCTGTGTTTGCCAAATGAGCCCAGTGGTATACAGAGGTGACCCGCAATATATGCAAGTGACATTAGTATTGGCCGAACTCATTCACTAACTTAGAAATATTTTCGTGCTTCGCGAGGTTACTTCATGAGTGCACTATATGCACACTGACTTTTCATTACATAATTGTTATCGATTTTGATGCGTAGTAATATAAGTCTTGTTTTCTTCATTACCTAATCCGGTTTGCTCCTATCGGGTGGCTAAAAACTGTCATTAACATTCAAGCGGCCCGGCGCAATGGTTCGCAGATCTCATGTGGCCCCTTGGTTGAAAAGGTTGGCCGCCCTGAGCTAGTGGAAAATATACAAACACGGCCATCGCATTAAATAAATTGACTTTTGCTGTTTGTTGTTAATTCTTTATGTAGTTCTTCTTGAGACTGGTGGTGAAAAAACAATTCCATGCATCCCATCAGCCCCTATAGAACTATTGACTTTTTGGAATTCGCTACTAGAACTAGTATTAACAACATTTTAAAATCAGGAACTTATGGTTAATAGGGCTGGGCACAAGCACTTGAACCTGAATTGAGTATCATTATTATTGTAGTATTGTAGTGTAGTAATATTGAGCAAACCCGTTTTGGCCATCACCGAAAACTCGGTGTCCGGTCAATACCGAGAATGCTATTACCGAGAACGACGGTACCGACAATTGACATTACCGAGAATGGACATTGCCGGGAGTGGACGCCGCCGAGAATGGACATTACGTGTGTGTGCATCACGGCGTTGTCACATTCGGTATCGATTCTCAGGTATAAATTTCCCGACAACGTCAGTTACAGTAAGCAAGATTCTTGGCATTGGCCATTCTTGGTGGTGTCCATTCTCTGTGGTTTCCGTTCTTGGAATTGTCCATTCTTGGTAATGTCCGTTCTCGGTAATGTCCATTCTCCGTAATGGCATTCTCGGTAGTGTCCATCTCGGTAATAGTATGGAACCGACAACTCACCTTATCCACAATCAGGAAGCTGTCAAAGCGTTCATTGAAAATGGTGGGGATGCCGACCATCCAGCCCAATTTCTGATTGCCTGAATGCAAAGTGCCAGAAATCAGCTCAAGTGTAACACTCGTAGAATAAAAATATGTTTAAAATTGAATGAATGCAGTTACTGTTTATGTAGTTTGAACTGCAAATATAGTTATTTAAAACCTATTATTTTTCAAGTGCACAACTGTGAAGCTGGAACTAGAAGTATACTCGCTTTCCGAAATCTGGATCTAAAACTAATTATTTTTTAAAACTAGAACTACTAAACAGATATCGACCGTCAATTAGCGAAATTTGTAAAAGCCTGTTACTTACCCATAATTTTTTGTATATCTATTGGAATTTTTTGAGGTTGCAGGAGACAGAGTGCAGAGCTCCATGTTTTTTCTAAAATCTTCGCGGTCAAGTCACCATCAGAATAGGCTTCTTTCAGGAAAAATAATTTCATTTCTTCCAATATCTGAACATCGTGACAGATTTACATATCTAAGTAATGAAGTTGGTCTACAGCAAGGGCGGGCAACTTCACTGTTTGGCGGTCATGATATGGAGAATGAAGTACTTAGCAGGCCGGATTACATAATAATTATCACCTATACAATTTCACTTTCAGAGTAGAAATTTAAACACGAGACGAGCTGGGCTTGTGATTGAATATGTCAAAGGTATTGTAAATTATTTTATCAATATACATACTTCGTTCTGTGATATCCTAGCATTTTGGAAAATGAAAATGAGGGTTTGTTGCAAAGCCACAGGTTGACTTGGTAAAGCAATGCTGTGTTTGAAACCACTGCGCTATACTTACCCAGTCAGCATTGGTTAAAAGTGGATACGTCTCTATCAGCTTTCTTGTGGACATCCCATTTACGACGTTGTCACGACGCGATTTAAAAGTTCTCCTCATCCGATCGTGCAGAGTCACTTTATTCGGCACCCTCTTATTCCACTCCGCTGTCATCTCTTTTTGGTGCTCGATTACGCTAATTTCATCCTCGGGAGGGTAGACGTGTTGAATCTTTAAGACAGTTTTTTTGTTGTTAGAAGATTACAGAATTATCTCTCAATTTACTGAACATATATCGATATGCTGTGCATGACATACAATTGGTAGCAAACATATGGTATAGAACAGGGGCCGGCAACTTCTCCAGTCGGCGGGCCGGATATGACACTTCAAATCCATTTCTCGCCGATAATGACGAAGACAGTGTGGATTTGAGAATATCATTGTCTCTCCGATCAATCAACACACAGTGGAATCCTTAATTAGGATTTCAAGGTGTTCGATAAGTCCAGTACCCCAAATTTACAACGATATCGTTTCATTCGGGTTGAGTACGTGACGAGATAGCGTCGTTGTTCAACGGTGTGGCCTAATTAATCGCGATATTGAATTCATTCGTCCCGCGTCCTCTACGAAATTTGAAAAGTAGCCCGAGACCCGTTTTCAGTTGGCAACGACTGGCATAAGCGGTGTCTTACAAGCCCAGAAGTGTGCTGTGCTACCTACATGTCGGCAGTTACGGAATCAAAAATAAGAAATATGAGCCTGGTGTTAATGACCATTGTATTCGGCAAACACTATGATTGTCACAAACGACATTAGGGTTGAGTACATGGTAAATGCGGATATTGCAATTCTTCTCGCTTGTATGAACTTACGCGCAAGCTTCACTCTCGCATGCTGCACATGCGCAAGTATATAATAACATACAGTCACTAATAGTGGACCTAGTAAGCAAGTAGTGGGGAGTCTCGGTAGACTGGGGCCGCGGGCCACATTATCACGTAAGATGGAAAGAAGTCCGCGGGTCTGACAAAATCCCTTCGCGGGCCGTATGTTGCCCGCCCCTGGTATAGAACCACTTAGCGAAATGAACAATTCAGGATTAGAAAACGCTTACATTGCATGTTGAGATTCGAGGAGTTTTGCACCTTGTACTCGAGTCTTCCAAAACAACCTCACGAGATCTTCGTTCACCGCGGCGCCCATGCTTTTGCTTTTTCTGATTAACGATGGGATCTTTGTCAAGACCCCTACGCCATTCTCTGAACTTGGAGTGAAGCTTTTCTTTCCATGATCCCTGTAACGCGAAAAAGTTGAAGAATTGTTTCAACAGCTCAGAGTCAGAGTCAAGTGACTCACATATCTTTCACGTCCTTCGAACAGCAATCGATCTTTCAGTACAGGATATTTTGTAATCAATGCAGACAGTGAGCTATTGTATTCGTATGTTGTTGGATACAACCTTGGAACATATACCTGATATCAACATAATGTTCGTTTTGCATCAGTACGGTTCCTTACCCTGTGTAATTCCTTAAATCGCAAAACAGGTGATTTACGATGTCCTTTTTCAATCTCCCAGGAACTTGCAGTATCTCACCAAATTGCTTCAACTCTTGTTCAATGGCCTTGGGTAAAGAAAACCGATAGCCATCTGCTGGCCATGTCAATGATTGGTACTGATCCCGAAAGCCGCTTGAGCAAGCAGCTTCTTGTGAATGAGAGAGTGACAAGGTGCTGTTCGATATACCTTCATCTGAAGACAATATGATTAATGAGGAAAACAATATAAATTCCTCGGACAAGTCAATATACCGTGACGTTCAAATTCTTTTTCAGACATCTCAGGTAGTGAAGAACTACAGCTGGCACTAACACTTTCATCAGCAGGCATGTCAGTATTTATTTCAGCTTCATTATCTTCTCTTTGTGAAGCTATAGTTGGGTTGCAACCAGAATCCCTTACATCGAATCCACTCTGTTCAACATCAGAGGCATTGTTGACTTTGCAAGCTGTTTCCTCTGTAAAAGTAGAGAAGAGTCCCGATTATGAAATGGTAATCGTGTGATTAAATACTGCTAATCGTTGCGCATTAAGTTGGAAATGTTACGCGCGATGTATTCGACAATAATTCCAGTGTAGCATATTCATTATTTTAGAACGGGGGTACTCAACCTGGGCGGCGCGCCATGATAAGCCATGACCTTTTGGGGTGCGAAGCACCACATAAGGGGGTACGAGATGCATTGTGGAATTAGTACAGTACCAATATATTTGTGAAAATAATTACTTACTTCCAGTGTCTGTCAAGATCAGCCGCATTTGTCCTTTATCTTGAATGGCCAACAGATCATAAAGATCGACATACGAGTCAAACGCCTCGTCATAATATTGCAACTTGAATGACCTGCCCCCAATATTACTATGAAATATAGTTCTCACAGTTTCATTAATCTGAAATCTGTGTTCCACTGTGATCACTCGTTTGTGATCTCCATAAGAAACCAGCAGCTTCATTTTCAATATCACTAGAGTAGTATCACAAATAACTGTAGTATGTATCTGTGAAATACATTTTTTTTTAATTATAAAGTCACAAAAGATCAAAATTTCGCGATGACAATACTGCACAATAGGGTTGTTCAGATTTAGAAAATTGTCAAAAATAATTGTTCGCGTAAATCCAAATGAGCTAAATGGAAATGCATATGGCCTTTATAGGACTCAAGATCAAGATGAAGATGACCAAAATCGCTTATAAAAGTGATTTTATACACTAAACCTTCATTTAGAATTACGCGAACGAAGTTTCCTGAGAATTTTTCAAATCTGAACATACTGCACAACAAGCATACAATGTCAATCTTCAAATCAAAAACAGGTACCGGTAGTCTGTCATTGCCTTGTTCAATCTCTGGCTGCAAATGAGTTTCCGATACACTGATTGACTGCTGTAGGGTGGAATCGGCATGCAAAGCTAATTCAGAACCTGAATTCGACACTGCTGGTTGGCCGTGACTACGGTAGAGATGCATCCTGAAGCTTTGGTAAGTACTAAAGGTAAGCGGCGAAGCACGTCCACAACACGGTGCCATACTGCAGCTGAACGAGTTGCACCAACGATGACCAATGCGTACATGGTTTAGCAAGATTTTCCGCGACGAAAACTTATGAGAAATACATCCCCTAACTGGACAAACCCAGTCCATGACCGTCAGTTGACGTTAAACTGTTCAGCTCAACACACTTTTCTGAGAAAAGGGGCGGTATATAACGCGCATATGCGCACACCGAAATAGTCAGAATCACAAAAAACAAAATCCTATCGAGACGTCTACGACCTAAAACGACACTAAAATTGAACTATAACGTTCGAAGGTCGTGTTCTCAATTGCGTACATCTTCCGATGTAATATTCCACAGTTGGCGTCCGTCTAACATCGAGTTTATTCATCACGACCCTTCTTCTTCGTCAGTCAGTCGTGAAAAGTCAGCCAATCATATCCGAGCCCGCGAAATTCATAAAAAGCGCGCTCTTTTGTCGACTTTCAAGAACTCCTGCCGTCACACTTGAATACCCAGCACGGTTTACCGCTAAGCCGACTAAAATCAGGGTAAACGGTTGTCCTATAACTAGCGACCAGATCACTCAACTTCAGTAAGACTCGTCCCATTCGAAATCTAGTGATTCCAAAGAGACAAATTAAAATATCTTCAAGCTATAGTGCCCTTTACTCAAATTAAATCGACCTCTGTTATTCTGGCAGAAATCAGGAAAAGATATCCTTTCCCTATAATATCATATAATTGCAGGTGATAAGTGAGAACCACTTTCTCGGATCCTTTGAAAAACCATCTTTTAACCATAGCTATTGGTGTTGTGTCAAATGATCCAAAAAACATATATCAGCTTTCCATGATAAAACCGTACTTGTATATACGAATTATAAATACGGAGAGGATGTGAGGATGTAACGATGTTTACTTATCAGTCGACTGTAGTAGCGAAATAGTGGAATGGTAAAACGTCCGGCTTCTTGATCGGTAGGTTTTATGATCAGGTCAGACTAAAGACTGATATCTGCCGCTATCACGCTCAACGTTAGCAATCACCCTCTCTCTCTCTCTCTCTCACCGGTCTCCTCTCTCTCTCTCTCCCTCTCACCCCTCACCTCTCTCTCTCTCTCTCTCTCTCAGTTACGATGATGATGGTAATTATGATGATATCACTGAAGCTGAGCCTATATGGTACATATAATCTTATACTTGATAACCATAGACATGGATGCCTTATCATGTCTCCACATGGAAGTTTTTATCATGTGAACATGAGATTTCAAAACCATGTGGGTGTTTTCATGGAAATAACTTGAGAAAGAGGAAGTCATGTCCTTTTCATGATAAAATCCATGTTTATTTTTTACAGTGTGGTGGAAATCGTAATCCTTCATTTGACGAGTAGAGGATTTTCAATGTTTGTCCAGTGTACGCTCATAGGCCCACTCCTCGCCAAGCAGGAACGTTCAAACTACTCTTAACTAAGCATAACCGAACATCAATATATAGGCCTATGGTACTATTTGAAAACATAGGCAGAGTGATGATGTCCTGCTGTGAGGCAGTGGCTTTGAAGGGTGGGTATTGATGACCAAATATACGACATACCGGTGATTGTTACAATCACTCTGCTACATGTAAATTGAATATATATTTACTACATGTGAATAGTTCATTGCGCAATGACGAGCAAATCTAATAGCTTTGACATATTAATTAGCAGTGGCGTTCGAAAATCCAGCGTTTCGGCTGTCACTAACCTGGTATAATATCGCACTCTTCGTTGTTCACTAGGGTTGTTCAGATTTTAAAAATTGTCAGGAAACTTCGATGCTTGTTTTCCAAATGATGGTTTAGTACATAAAAACACTTTTCTGAGCAATTTTGGTCATCTTCATCGTGATCTTCTACCCCCGAAAAGCCCCCAAAGATCAGGGGCCAATTCTCCTAATTATTGGGGATTCCCCAGGCTGTTTACCTAGCTCTTATTGTAAAGCGTCGCCATTGTGTACCTTTAGTGGAGTTTGCAGTTGAAAACGACAGTCGAGAGGCGAGAACTAGCAAGGTAATATATCTTTTTTGACAATTGTACTGAATAACATATGCCAGTGCTACCTTCTGGTATATATGTTGTAATCTGTAGGCCTACTGATACAGCTAGTCAGGTTGTATGAATGAAACAAATGCTGTAATTTCCAGGTGTTTTTCAACATAATCTAGTTGAAGAAGTCTGAAACAAAGCAGAGGGTAGTACCTGTCTCGCAAAGAACAAGATTCAAGTCCAACCCAGTCGAATTTTCACCTGAGTGTGTTATTCATTCCACTTATTTACTTCCACATCAAGTTCCGCAGAATTTGCTGCATCTGAAAGAAAGCTGCCCGAAGACGACCAAAACTCTGGACTATCCTGTTCAAACTGTCTAAGAGGTTGCCACAGTGTGGAACATGACAAGGATACCTATGATGCAATCGAGCATCATTGTGAAAACGCTAGGACAAGTTCATGATACTAGGCTTGCTCTTAGAAAAATATGAGAGTCAAGTGAAGGCGATATGTTTCTGAAACTTGATGAATGTATTGTGAGAACATGTTGCATGATCGAACTTATCAAGCAGATTATGGCAAAAAATGAGCACGTAATAACATTTCCATGGCTTGTGACACGTGTTATTATCACTGGAAATATGTTGAGAATTAGAAAGCATAAAAACAATCAACTGGATAGCGGCAGGCTCCAGTCACTTAAGCCAGTTTTATACATGGCTTAATTGGATTTTAGTGTGGATTTGTTGAAGTTATGATACTTCTGGCGGCGCTGCTCAACAACTTGCAGCAAACTTTCCTTCTGAAGTTCATCATCTGTGATGATCGAAGCATAGTAGGTGTTGAGTTTGACTCCACGTTCAGCAGCGTCGTTCACGACTTTAACAGTACTTACAAAACGACTCATGATGTTGTATGATTCAAACTGAGGCCATTGTTCCACAGGCTGATTCAACTATTCTCCAGAACACTCAAATTCGTTGAACAAATGCCATGACTGAGGGCCCACTAAATCAGCCAAAGTGGTGCACCCCTCTATAGTCCTCTCCGGTGAGAAAACGGGTGGCCCCCGTCGATAAGTTTGCGGTTTTTCAACTTCCAGTAGCCGGCTTGCAATACTTTTTCTGGTATGATAACTTTCTTTTTCCGAGAATAGGGCATAAACCACTGTTTCTTTCACAATGTACCATAGATGCTTCTTCAACTTATTGCAAGCAGATTCAGCAACCTCTTTATCGGTAGTTGCGTAACCGTGCATCTCTTGAATGAACCGCAAGTCGTTTCCTGGCGCGTCGCGCCCAATGCTGCAATCAAACCAAGAACATAGAATAAACTTAGAAACAAGTTCATGCGCTCCAGTTGACAAATGAAACTTTCTGAATATTGCATCTGATCAGCCCACATGAACATATTCTGAGAATATAGAATAGTTCCCATCCACCTGGCATGATGAGTGGGACCTGGCCTTTGATGATTTGCACGAAACGCAGCACCCAAGATAGTTAAGGTGTTGATGACGCAGAGTTTATAGTCATCCCTAGAAAAGAAATCCTTTTTGCTGAAGGCTTGTGTCAATTGAGCTATGACATTGGCAGCTCTCTCACTGTAATCCTTTGGGACTTCCAAAATTCGAGGTGAAGCATTCTTGTCTATTTTTGTCCACCTTTTTTCAAAATTGTTGAATAATGTATTTTCAGGACCCGTGGTTTGACATCCGAAGATACTTTTCCAAACACTCTTTACCACCAACTCCAATACATGATGGCGACAAGCATGATACAACATTTTTTTACCCAAGCGGTCTTCCAGTAACTTTGCAGCCCCCTTTTTCCACAGACTATTGCTCGATGTTGTGTCAAATACCAATGCAGAAATGGAGTTCTGCAAATTCCACGTCGTTATCAATTTAAATGCAGTTTTTGCTTGAACCTCGCCTGTTGCATTGTCGATTTTCTGAATTCCAAGTAATTTTCCATCTGTATGCTTAGGACAGCGGTTCCCAACCTGTGGGTCACGACCCCAACTGGGGTCGCCTGACAATTTGCCTGGGGTCACCTGAGGCCTTCTGAAAAGTTTAGAATTTCATTAGTTTAGAAATTTAGAAAGTTAACTCTTAAAGGTCAACTGCATCTTCATGACAACTTTGCGGAATCATGTTCAGAATTTTTTTTCATGACGAAATTACCGACTTTCCGTGTTTCAACTCAATCGGAAATTGCCGTAATTTTGACTGAAAGTTCCAATATTGGCATGTTTACAGAAAAGGCAGAATGTGCATTGTGACGTCAAGTGAATGACACATATTATCAACACCGGTCACAGCGGCTGTTTGTGTTTTCGCAGTTTTTATTCTAGTCTGGCCGTCACGTCTAGTCACGCAAAAGCCGGTGTATCTGCGGTAACGTTAACTGAGATGATGATATCATATTGTGAGGAATTTTTGAAGTATGGATTTACTTTCATAGTTGACGCAGGAATTGAACAGGCACAATGTGTCATTTGCAACACAATTATGTCAGCCGAATCGATGAAGCCCAACAAAATGAAACGCCATTTTGACGCTAAGCATCCAAACTTTGCGGGCAAGGATGTCCAGTATTTTAAGAACAAAGCTGATTGTGTCAAAAAAAACAGGCTGGATTCTGGCGGCAAGTACCAACAGCAAAATGTGGCAGCCAGCCAAGAAACCTCACACCATTGCCGAGGAGTTGCTGCTGCCAGCAACCAAAGACGTTGTTCGAGTTATGCTTGGAGCTGAATATGTTAACAAACTGAATACAATATCCTTGTCTAATAACACCGTCAGTAGAAGAATAGACGACATGTCTGCTGATATTATGGAGCAAGTAATCCAGGAAATGAAATCAGCTCCACTTGGAATATTTAGTATCCAGCTTGATGAATCAACAGATGTGGCAAACTGTTCTCAATTACTGGTTTACGTGAGGTACATTTAGGAAGGTGATTTCAAAGATGAGTTTCTTTTTTGCAAACCACTTGAAACGACAACTACTGCACGCGATGTCTTTGACACAGTTGGATCATTTCTGCAAAATCATGGCATTCCTTGGGAAAATGTTTGTGGTGTTTGCACAGACGGTGCTCCAGCAATGCTGGGATGTAGGTCTGGATTTCAACGTTTGGTAATCAATGCATCACCGAAAGCCATCGGAACTCACTGTATGATTCATCAACAAGTGTTAGCAACGAAGACTTTGCCACAAGAATTCCAAGATACAATGAAAAGCGTTGTAAGTGTCGTGAATTTTGTAAAAGCTAGTGCTTTAAACAGCCGCCTATTTTCAAAAGCTTGCAGTGAGTTGGATGCATCCAATAATGTTCTGTTATTTCACACTAGTGTGAGAAGTTTTGAAACGTGTTTTTGATCTTCGTGATGAATTGAAAACATTTTTTAATCAAAAATCTAAACCACAGTTTGAAGCACTTTTCGGCGACAAAAACCAACTTCACAAAATTGCTTACTTGGTTGACATCTTTGCAATCTTAAATGAGTTAAAATATGTCTCTCCAAGGACCAAATGCAACATGCCTAGATTTGTCAGAAAAGATCCGAGCATTCAAGTTGAAACTTCAACTTTGGCAAAAAAAATTGGATGAAAATAGAATTTACATGTTGCCGAACTTATCTGCTTTCTTTGAGGAAAATGATATTGAACAGGAAACAATGAATAGAACAATACTTTCTGTCAAAGAACACTTCAAAATTCTTGAAGAAGAAATTTCAAGATATTTTCCTAATTTACCTGACACACCATTTGCACTTGCTAGAAGCCCATTCACCATCAGAGTTAAAGATGTTCCTGAGAATGCACAAGAGGAGTTCATTGAACTCATTACCAGTGATGCAGCAAAAACTGATTTTTCTTCATTGTCAGTTACCAAATTTTGGATCAAGAGTTTGCAGTCATATCCAGAGGTGGTCAGTAACGAAGTACTTCTACTTTTTCGAAGTACTCAAGTA
>ATSW01005672.1:0-10756 GCA_000444245.1 Botryllus schlosseri
AAAAAGAAGTAAAAGCGAGATAGCGAATGGCGTGATGGATGGGTTGCGTCATAACTATCGGGGCCATGTATGTATCAAATGCAAATCTATGAGTGCCGGATGGCATATTCGAGAAAACATCGGAAATCCCTTATCTGCGAGTGTCTGGTAAAATTGTGGAATTTCTAAACAAAAGGCTGTGGCTATGATCCACGCAACTCCTTGTGGCATTGTAAACACATAAAAAGCAGATAACGAACAGGTTAAAGTCGATCCAATGAATGATAAATCAATGTCCATCAAACAAGCGATGTGAAAACCATTATGAGTAGGCTCATCATCATTGGTTTATTAGCAATTTTATCAGTTCAATACACCACAAAAATGCGATACAATGAAAAGAAAGGAAGATGTCGAAGCGACTAGGAATTGTCTGTGGAATCGAACACCCACCTTGGCCTAGGCGATGTAAAGAGGAGGCATGCACACTGAATGAAAGTAAAGAAGATAGTATAGAAAAGGGTAGCGACAAGAAATAGGGCGTCATGTCATGGGAAGCAACGTATTGTGTATTTTTGTCAATAACAGAGGAGTTGAAGGTCCAATACGAAATTTCCCGGATGGATTTTGGTAAGGAATTCCAGATCACAACAGTGATTGTAATCTTGAACATCAAGACAGCTGGACTGAATCTACTACATCGTATGTACTGAAAGACAAGGGAATAGCCAATGTTCAAGCAAAGTAATGAAAATGAGTACAAGCGTCAGCAGACTTTGCTTGAGAATACCAGATTAGGATTCGAAATATAGATTTCGCTTACATTTTGATTACTTGTCAATTTTGATCTATCCTTGCATATTTCTGTTTTATGATTAACTGCTGGTTAAGGATAGGTCAGGTCACTTGAGATTAGCAGTTCAGAATTTGAAACAGATATCGCCTACATTTTCATTTCATATCCATTTTGTTCCAGCCTTGTGTTTTTCACAGTTTTATAAAGTAGCTAAGCTTTCGTTGCATTGCCCATGTATTTCTTGCAAATATAAAATTCAAAATAATACCACTAGGAAAACAAAAATTGGGCTCGTCCGGGATTTGAACCCGGGACCTCTCGCACCCTAAGCGAGAATCATACCCCTAGACCAACGAGCCATTCGAGTTATGGTGGATGGATTGTGAGAGTATGTACCTCGCCGTCGGCAGTTCGTATCGCCCGTGAAATTGTTCGGTAAATAAATGCGATCGAACGAATGAATTGATGGTTTGGTGTCGTCTTGGCATTTGCGTCACAATAAAATAAATTTATGATGCTGAGTTGTCTTGTTGATCGTGATTCGATTCGCGCTTTAGTTTGCGTAGCTATTACGTCAATAGTAAATCTCATTCTAAACAACGTCGTTCTTTTGTTTTGGACGTTGGCACAGCGTTGTTCAATCGAAAGCTTGTAATGTTTGCATAGAGACGCGTCTTATGGTTAAAGAAAATTGAGTATAGGTGTATTGAAAAAGAGAGAGGGACTTGGAGGTACATGGCAAACGCGTTTTATTTAATAATATTGCATATTGCACCCAACCCGCAATACATCACCAAACACTCTGTCGAGAAGAACTTTATCGCTATTCAACGCAATAAAGTCAGCACAGCACATAGGCTACCAAATGAAGTCAGCACAACACAGAGGGCAGAGGCTACCAAATGAACTGGCAAATATGTTTATATCGATGTACAATGGATCGGTCATATTTCCACCCGTTTTGAAAAACAATTGGTTTCTGCGATCAGTAAGTGTTACGACACAGTGCAGACCAACGGGATTAGGACGGAAATCCGACTGCTCCCGCAACACTAAAAGAAGTTCGAAACATTTCAAAATCTGTGAAGATTCGATTGTATTTTGAATTTTTGCACGTAGAAGAGTCTCTTGGGGCAAAAATTTTCCCATTATATCGTGATATTCTGGTGGTTTGATGAGAATTCCAATATAATGGATAATGATAAAAAGACGGGCTCGTCCGGGATTTGAACCCGGGACCTCTCGCACCCAAAGCGAGAATCATACCCCTAGACCAACGAGCCAGCTGATAGTCACGCGAGTAGAACGTAAAAACATAATATAGCCGCGAGTCGATTGACAATACGTCACGGAAAAACGAGGAAAGTGTTTCTCTCGCGTGTTCTTACTGCACCAAGACGTTCGAGTAAGCGCTTCGTGGCCTCGGCACAGCATGGCTCGTTGGTCTAGGGGTATGATTCTCGCTTCGGGTGCGAGAGGTCCCGGGTTCAAATCCCGGACGAGCCCGCCATTTTCCAATTTTCCGGTATATTGTTTTGAATTATATGTTTGCTAGTATTACATGGACAATGCAACGACCGTTAATTAGTTTTAGAATAACCTATCAGAAATATTTCAACTATTACCGAAGACGTTGAAATCATTATGCGATGCGGGTGTCCGATTCCATAGACAACTCCTAGTCGCTTCGACAGCTTCCTTTCTTTTCATTGTATCGCATTTTTTGTGGCGTATTGAACTGATAAAATTGCTAATAAACCAATGATGATGATGATGAATTAGGCTACGCATCAGAATGATATCCAATATTATCGAGATCATTGAAAGTAGATGTCTAGTATCAAGTATTATCGAATTTCGAAAACATTGCATCATTTATTGAAATTTCATCAGATTCAATTCCATGAATTTCATCGTCATAAGATTGCGATATAATGAAAAGATACGAGGACGTCATATAGCGCAGTGGTGCCCACTGCCCTGTCCCTCACCTTTTAAATGGTCGGCCGAACAGCAGACAACTGAAAATTTTAGAACGCTGCCGAAATTTACAATTTACGGAAAGAAATTTACCGCGTGATTCGAGATGAGCATCTCGATAATATCGCAAACCTGGTTCTCGCATCGGACAAGATCACGGCCGAAGAACAGAGACTTGTTGACTTGATCTTATCTAAGTAAGTTATGTAAATGTATAGGCCTATCGCAGGCACAGACCACTTTCTACTCTGAATTAACGTTTAAATTAGTTCATTTATCGACGAAAATCATAGTTACGACACTATTTTCCACTGTGGAAGCCTTGAAACCTCGATACGTCGTTCCATAGCACATGAAACATGAAGTACAAAGCTACTCGCGTTTGTGGAAATTACGTATCTCCGAAGTTATGATCAATCAACATCATATTCATAATGTCAGTAAGTGTAATGGAATAGGTATGGTGGAAAAATACCAAAAACTCCTTAATGTGATTTAGAACTGGCATTATACTCTTTGTAGTGGTATACAAGGTATATGTTCGAACTATTCCGGTAGTCATTTGTCATCAGGGTCGAAATCTGTAGCATTACCTCTGATTTTGCTTGACTAACACAGACTTCATTAGCTTTAGCCAGCTCTTTACATACTGATTAACCCGCACGCATGTCTACCTTGAAGTTAGTTCGCACACTGCAACCGTTCACTTCGCAGATACGACCAACTGCGACTGAAGCTTTTCGAGGGATATGTGCATCAAAAGAATATCCCAGACGACGGAGACAGGGCGAAGTTACTGGAAAAACTCAGATTCGGCGAGGAAAAATCGAGGCTGGCAGGGAGTCATGGTAAACTGGCGAAACTTTGCAAGGAGACATTTGGGGTAAGTACTCAGTAGGCCTCTACTTTTGTGTACATCATAGTAATCTTTTTCTCGATATTGTATTGTGTAGTTACATTGTACTAGCCTAGCCTACCCTACGATAATTTGAATTTCCAAAAATCCACACACAGACAGTTGATTTCGCAGCATAAACCACATGTTCTTGGTAGGTTACTGGGATGTCGCGATTTTAACTTGTAAGAGCCTAATCCAGTTTACTCATGGTTTTTGCCTACCAAACTGGTAATAAGTCCTGGTAATAATACCTATCAAATTTGTGATATTAATTAATAAAATCACCGCCCCCAATGAATACTGTATGTTTAACTTTCTCTTCTCAATTCTCTCTGATACTTTTTGTTGCATATTAATCATTTTGACGTAATAATAGTATTCATAATGTGGAATGGTCAAATGTGTACCTTTTATGCGACCATAAAGAAAATATTGCCAGTTCTACCCCAAATGATAATAATTTGGATTTTCGAATATTCCCACTTCATTGCACTTTGTGACAATGCTGTGTGTTCATAACGAATTCACAGAAATATCATTTCCACTAACGTGGGTAGCTTTAAAGTATATGTTCTGGATGCTGTGATATTACTAATAGAGGTATCAATGCTTGCTTTCACGCTTACTTTGACCACTTCTTCATATACTGAACACAATCTTCACGCTGTAATGCATTGATATTCATCCTCAATTTACTTTAATCTCAATATCAAAATTCTATTCAATTGCATGTTGAAATTCTGTACCACCAAGAGTCTCTTCAAATATATATTTATAACGTACAGATTCGCTACTCGCTTCAAGACGTCATGGGCCCTGACACCTCAAGATTCGACGAAGAAGCTCGCGAATACTTGGCCGAGTTACAGAACTCCGGCAGAAACCGCAAACTAATCAACGAACCGCCTAACCTCGGCAACGACCCAGACCAGACCAAGGCACGTGGCAATCTGTTATCTGAGCTACACCTTCGCTATGAAGACGAAGTGGACCTGGTGCTGAGGAAGATACGCGAAGCTTATCCCGCGGAGAAATCGTTCTTGGTGGCCGCCGAATCTGCCTGGCAGCAATGGGAGATATTGAGATCGAATCTGGATGGGGATTTTTCGAAAGCGGCGATCGCGATGGGGCTTTGCGAGAGGATGAAGATTGGAGAGGGGAAAATAAAGTGCGTTGCTTATGCATGTCTATAATAATTTTTCGTGATTTCTCATTCCATTTCTCAAATATGGTGATCAGAATGTATGGTGGAATTTATCATGGTGATACTGTTTAACAGGGTTGTAACCAAGTCACAAGGTTCCGAGTCACAAGTCAATCTCACTTTTATAGTTTCGACTCGAGTCAACTCCAGTCATTTTCAATTCCCCACCGAGTCAAGTCCGAATCACTGAGTAGAGGGTCGAGTCCGACTCATAGTGTTGTGACTCGAGTCCGAGTCCAGGTCATTGTGTTATGTCACTCTGCTCGAGTGATATAGAATAACTTGCATTCATAATATCGTAATTTTCCTCAGTTTTAACAGTTTCTGACCCTATTCTTCAATTATCAGGACTGATAGACGAAATACCATTGATATGGTACCTTTACTATTCTTCGAAGTTACAATGAAATCTCTCTCTGGGCCGTCCTTATCTCGAGTCATATGACTTGGTTCGAGTCATGCACAATGACTCGAGTACAAGTCGAGTAAATTCAAAAATTGACTCGAGTCGAGTCATTTTACGCATTTGAAAAAATCTTCGAGTCAAGTCGAGTCACCGAAAAATCGTGACTCGAGTTGAGTCATGACTCGAGTCATTACAACCCTGCTGCTTAATTATAGTAGCAATCTCTCATTTTGTAATGGCCATGAATTTTTATGATGAAAATATCAGATTCCATCGCGCCTATATTGGTTGTCATATTGCTCTTTAGGACAATGTTGAGCCTTGAAATATAATCCTGCGACATTCCCAATTTAAGGCTTCGTCAAGACAGCTTGCGATACGTGCAACTAGCTCAAGAAAGGCTCATGACCTCTACCACTTTGGACACGAAATCTCTTCAAGGAATCGGTGAGTGATATCTATTCTTCTGTAACTAATGATTTTTGGAATTCAGATTTGAGAAATGTGGTGTTGTGGTGTTTTGAAGGTTCACGAAAATGGTGTTAAATTGTGATGATGATTACAGGGTCTTCAGCCAATCCCGTGCAGTCATCGTTGCGAAGGGTTCTGCTGTGCCACGCTGCGGACTGGAAGAAACTGTACGGTTTGTTATCCGATAAATCTGCCGAAGAACTACGTGTGGCGGCAGCTTCAATGACAGAGGATGAGAGATCGTCTCGCTTGGCTGAGATCGATGTCAAACGATCGCAAATCGATACTAAGGCTGAAGGTATTGAAGATATTTCTATGATATTTCATCACCTTAGTCTTAGTCTTAGTCTTAGTTTATACATAGTCTTCATTCACGAAGACTATGTATAACATTGAATCATATATTCATATCAAGACAAACTCAAATATTTACCACTGAATTGCATGTAAAGAAAATTGGACATCACCTATATTGTCATCAAATATGACAACAGGAACTCATTTGACAAAACTCCTGACTCTGGTACCATTCAGATTCAGGGCAATCCCAAATATTATAAGGAGTTGGTCCAAAGCGTGGCACTAGTCAACTTAAGGTAGGGTTACTGTTAAGGTCACGATTACCACATATCTGGGATCATTATGCAGATATATTTACCTAATATTCTTTGTTACTTGGGTACTATAGATAGATGAGTGTACCTGCCCTCATCAGGCCCTAGGATAAATTCCTGCTGTCAAAAGCAATTGTGTGTTTTCTCAAGATATCAAAGTTAGCGATAATTGCTTATGTTAGTGTGATCTAATCAATGGAAGGCATGCATCTTATACACATAACAAAGAATATTTAATCATTTATCTGTAGTTTGATTTCACATCATCCCTGGCTAACATTGGAATACTGTGTTCAGTTCAGTTTATTAAGATTTTTCATCAATTCAAAACACCACAAGGCTGCAAGACAATGAAAGATAGGAAGGCGTCTAAATGACTTGGAGTAGTTTTTGAAATCAGGCACCCACCCGGGCCTAGTCGATGTAAAAAGGAGGCATGCGTCTTACATTCGTGAAGCATTCTTCTACGTTTTTGGTCAAAATGAACCGGTATCTTATATCCAAGTGATCGCGATCTAAAGTCCTGCATACCTATTGCGTGATACCTCAAATTTTGCTAACGAATTCTCGTAAATCAGACTGGCAAGGAGACATCTTGGCCCTGCTGGAAGAGGCTGCCGCTATTAAATACGTCACGAGAATGGGTAGTTTGAAGAAAATACAAGGCGATTCGCAGGATGTAGATATCAACGATAATGACATTTACACCACTATAATGGCTGACTTGCAAGAGGAGCACGACAAGGACGGCTTCCGATGGTTTAACATGGCTCTCGAGGTAATAAACTTTGACATATCCTCTTTGGATTGAAATCGGCAATTGTGAAACTCTAATGATTTCCGAAATTTGCTAGAATTGTAGTTTTGATTGTGACCTTAATTTTAATGCAGGATCCTGCCTCTGCCCCTGAGATCAAAGACCGTGCCATGGACGAAGGCAAAGTGTCTAGAAATATATTCAACGTGCTTTGCAAATACGAAGGACAGGCTGATGATGACGAAATTCTTCAGGTCTCTGATAAGTGTAATGTGTCAATGTCCTGCTCTGATAACATTAGTCAGCATGCAGAGAATGATAGGCTTATTGACTGACATATCTTTACGTAATTACTTTTAATTACAAATAAATAAAAAAAATTGGCAGAACATTGAAGAGTGTTTTCTGATGTTTTTAAGATTGCTCATTACAAATATGAAATGGCATTATTTTTGCCATATTAACTCTAGATTAGAAGATACGTATGCCCTGAATAAACCCAAATCGCTGTATGAACCCCTAAACATTTAACCTAGTAGGAATTGATCGTTGATGATAATACTCCATTGATAATTATTTCCTGTAAACCGCTATAAGCTTATGAATACATTTAGCTATGTAACGGTCGAAATATAGAAATATTATGCTAGCCAACAGATATGTAGAATAATTGTGTTTTAATGTATCAAGATTTTATTTGATATCCGTTCATTCGCAGGCGTTGGAAGACAAATACGATTCGTTGCGAGACAAGCTGCTCGCGGAAGCGCTGATGAAGCTACTCGGTGAAAAAGCCTGGAAAGAATTGAGCGAACGCGAACGCCAGGAAAGGCTCATGAAGCTCAAGCTGGAGGAAAGAAGACTCAGAAGAGAAGGTTAGAAATGCGGCCTGATTCAATGTACACCGTATAGCAGTCTACATTCTTGACCTTTACTAACCTGGCGAACCAAAAACGTGGTCTTTTGCTAGGAAAATACGACGAACTGGCAAAATTGCTTGGTGACGCCGCGGACAATGAAGAGCGATTGCGGAATTTGATGGGAATGAGCAGGGAAGAATATGAAAGGAAACTGCAGGAACGGCTGAAATTGAGAAAACAAGGTAAAGAATGCGTCTGTTCTATGTTGAAGCAGAGGTGATCACTAGGGCAAGTTTTTGTTGCAGTTAAATCCGTGGAAAGTTGCATTTATTTTTGATAAAAGTTGCAAAAGTTGCATTTTAACCACATTTTGCTCGGTTGACTAAAAAAAAAGGTCAATTTCCCAGATTGACTAAAAAAAAGGTCAATTTTCCGGCTCAGCTCCCGAAATACCCGTAAAAGCGTCACTTCGGTGCTGATTTACGGTGTTTCAGTCGAATTTGACCGTGTGTTTCACCAAAATCGAAAATACTTTCATGAAAATTCGAGAAAGTTGCAAAATGTTGCAAAAAGTTGCATGAAAAAAAATGGACAAAAGTTGCACTATAAGATTCCTTCAAACAGCTTGAAACAGCATTCTACATATCTCACGAGTATTTAGGAAGCTGCCGGAAGCTGTAAAAAAAGTTCCAAGAGTTGCAAAACTTGCCCTAGTTATCACAGTAATGAAGCACTTCTTTTTCTGAGTACTCAAGTCAGTTTTTCCAACTGTCACTACCTAAGTGATTATAAATAATTTCCTCGTGCTAAGTGATTGTATTTGTAGACTATTTCCACTGCTACTGAAACACTTCTCCGTCTACTTGAGTGTCACCGCTGACTATTTTCACCACCTCTGCTTAAAAGTAGGAGTATTGATGCAAAATTCTGCATAGAGAAGCAGAGCCTACCGAACTATGGCAAGAATACTTGGCGTACGAGTGTTTAAGAGTCTATCGTGCATCATTGTGACAGTTGTGTTATTTTTATGGTAGGGTTTGCGACGGGTAATTATTTTGTGTCTTTTCTCAAGGAATTGTGGGGTTGGCAGAACTGGATATGGAGGGGGAAGAATCTGAAACGGGTGATGGCGACCCGCTGACGGACTTGACTTCGAGATACGAGCAAGAAAAAGAAGCCCTGTTGAGAATGCTGGCTGGGAAAGACGCCCGGTGAGTGGCACTGATGTCTATTATTTTGAATGGTGAACGCTGTCGGTGATATATGCTCGTATTTATTGATTTACTTGTTCATGTTATGTCCGCTTATGCAATATTGCTATTGTATCATCTATAACAGGGGTAGCAGAACTTATTCTGTTTGGATTATTTGGCTTGATAATTAATTGTTGACTCAAATGCAGATAAATGAAATAGAGATATGGCTTTGATAATCACATTGAACAATACGTCATTGTATTTACAGGCACAACTACAATCTATATTAATGTAATATTAATAATCTGTAATATGTTCTTTCTTCTTTCAGATATCTCAGCGAGCAGGAGCGTCAAAGGGAGCTGGCGAGACTGCGTCGCGAGCTGAGAAAAGCTGAAAGAGAAGAAAAGTTTGGAGCTGCGGCGATGGTGCTGGGTCTAGCGGAACGTAATGCTGAAAGGGAGAAAAGGCAAGTTATTTCATAAAGAAAATTATGGAAATAAGATACAGCCTGGAATGACAGTCACAGCTCAATTTTCGCCAATCGATGGAAAAATATCAAATTATCTCACGATTACTAGAACACGATGTGGCATGTCTATTTCGCCTACCAACAAATAAAAAACAAATGTGCAAAACAAGTATTAATCTCAATGATTTGAGAGATGAGTAGTATGGATTGATTTTTCAAGTATGTGGTAGTTATGGAATTGTTTCGTCAACAAAAATGTATCGTTTTGATACTTTCTTGCTAGCTTGAGGGCTTTTAAACGGACAGCACAGGGCTACGCATGTTCATGCAACTGTAATTTTTGCAAATTGATCTATTCACAGTATTTTGACAAAGGGCTTTGTCGTGGTTAATTTTTGATAAGCAGCTAACATTATTTTCATTGTCAGGCCAAGCAATATGTTTTCACATTTCTCTGGTCTTGCATATTTCAGCTGTGTTACTATATGTTTTGTCATGATGATTGGTGGAATGATGTACTTGACTACACTACAATATTGATTTTTGATTCGCAATCTGTTGTGCCCATCCCACAATCACGCAAATACTGCTTGGTTAGAGCTGCAGAATCTGACTAGAGTCTCCGTCCCTAGTTCAAATATTCAGTTTTCCACAATCCGATCAAAAATCTATCCATATCGCACAAACTGAACCATTACGGTTGATGAAATGTATGTATCGCTGTAACCGCAGGCTTGAGAGTGACAGAAAACGTCAAGAAGAACTCGCGAAACAGCGTATCGCCGCCTTAAAGGCAAAGATGAAAAAAGGTAGACTCCCCGAGCCTTCACTAGCTGATGATGATAAGAAGATTATAAAGAGTGGGACTAAAACTGAATTGATGGTAGGTAACTAGTTCACAATCACTGATCAGACACCTAAAATTAGGAAGAATATCTTTGTGTTCCATAATATTTCACATGGTTGTATGACTGGAGTCATGACTATACTCAGACTCGAGTCACGATTTTCTGATGACTCGACGTGACTCGAGTCATTTTCTAAAAATACGGAAATGACTCGACTCGACTCGAGTCAATCTGTGTATTGACTCGACTTGGACTCGAGTCATTGCGCATGACTC
>ATSW01005674.1:0-13685 GCA_000444245.1 Botryllus schlosseri
AGTTGTACCCCTGCATTGGTGCCTATTGTTGCAGGAATGTTGCAGGAATGATCATGGTTAGGAACTTCAGGGAGGTAGCCTATATTCAGGATGTAGTAGCTTTTTATATTCGATCAAGGGCATGTACACGTTTTTATGCGCGGGCTCTCATATACAATGTTAAATGGATCGCTTCGACCCTATGCCTATATTTCAGAACATTTATTCGGGATTCAATGTATATTTGTCATTTATGTGACTCTATGTGCATTTCCTATAACCACATGTTCATCACGACGACTCATCAAGCCCAAGATTTATCCCGGTTCTGCTCGAGACTCAATATAACGGGTATACTGAAACATCCTAATGCGGAGCTTAAGGTAATAATAATGCAGTATGTGACGTGTATATTGCATTCTGTAATTTCGGATTTTAATATACAGTTTATTGACACTGAAAGCGGTATATCGACTCCTACAATGATGACGTATCGTCGTCGGATAATATATTATTTGATGTCTTTCTGCACCTGGTTACCAAAGAGTACAAAAAATGGTAATTTACATTCTAACATTCCAACTATTGGTATGTTATTCGGTGTCAGTCATTCAGAGCCAATCATAGGGTTCCGCGTATGATTGGGTGACATAATGGGGCTGTTATAGCAAAGCGATTATTTTTAGCACCTGCTGCGGTCATAGCGCTTACGTTCTTGAAATCATATATATCCGGACTCAACCATTCAGAGCCAACTAAATATAGGGTTCAGCAAAAGCTTTGTGTTACATAATAGAGTTGTTATGTAATGATATCAGCCAAAAACATAATACAGGAGTAGAAACTTCTTGCTTGAGGTATTTTCAATAGGTAACGGTGATTTCGGACGTATTAGGGATTGAAATGGATGAAAGATATGGAGCAGCACCAAACGCAGTGAGAAAAAATTTCGATGTCACGAATTTCTGTATAGGTACAAATATGCAAAGGCTGCATTGCTGTGAGTTTACGTGACGTTTCTCTTCACAAAACTTTACTTTGAACTGACAAATCATGGCAAAGATTCCTCAATATTTTCTGCTTTTCATCTCAATGCAACCGGCATATCATCCATCTATATTTGCATCTTGTATTTCGTATTTTCATAACAGTTGTCATCACAAACAGTTACATTCGCAGATGTTTCACCATGGAATGCATGGAATTAAGCAACACGAACTCAGATCTCTACACCGTTCGCATTAGTGAGATTCCAGTTTTTGACGGTAGATGAGAGCTTATTTATGACTGATTTTCAAAACTACTCTCACGCCTCAGTAGTTTTCAAGTACAGTAAATTCTACTTCTATTGGAGTAGTTCAAGGCCGATACTAAAATCGTTACTTCTACTCGTACTCGAATAGAATGTCGAGTCGCTACTTTTACCTCTAATTGAGTAATCTTCTTGACAACTACGATCACCTCTGCGTACCACAACAATCACATTAAAACTATTGATCGGGCCTAATTGCTCACAACCAATGATGGCCAAGACGGGACGGGCCTATCACAACTATAAGTCCCTAGTGGACAATATAACAAAGTCTAACAGTGATTGTACCGTGTAAGGACTTTTCAATAGCGTACTCAACGAAAGTGGAATATTGTGTCTATGAGCGGATTGAACTAGATGGACCCTGGATCGATCGTAGCGATTGCATGAAGTAACAAAATGTCCAAGCGTCTCTGGTTGATTACATTTTGACTGGAAGAACCCGATTAATTACGTTATGCAACATTGTGTGAAAATTCCCAAATTTATTGCTTTACAATAAATAAACCTTTCTACAATTTCTGATAGTGAGTCAGTCAATCATTTGTTGGAATGTTGACGATTCAAAGGAACCACAAGATAGCGATATATTAAAAATGGTACGAGCTGTTTGTAGAAGTTGTTGGCTGACAGCAATGAAGCTACGAGTGTATTGCTGGTGACACACCTTGTTGCTTTATATATTGACGACGCTGTCTACATCGCAGTTGGTCATCGTGGTGGTTTTGATATTAGAAACATTGGCCACAAGAACTTGTTTCAGATGCAAATCTAGGATATCCGCGTCCTATCCATCCATTGAAAGGCGGGTTAATCGTCACCCTTTCGCCCGGTTTATCAATACATCCTCGTTGCAAAAGGAATCAGGACCTACGTTACGAGGAATGTTGATCATCCCACCAAATTGACCTAATGATTTGACTGAGGCTTTACGATTCACAGTAAGTCGGCAATGCATCATCTACAACAGTACAAAGCAGGCGAAAGGCTTAAAATGTAAATTAGAAGAGGATAGCAGACAGCGTAATCTCCACGAAACAAAGACAATTCGACTTGCAAAACAATTTTTACTTCGTGAACAATTTTGACAATGTGTGAACCTAACGCTACAATTTTACCAAATCTTTGATTTCATTTTCGACATGTCAATAATGGTCCTATAGCCATCACAATTCACATGTATGAGTTCAGTTTGTGTTTTGACATCCACTGAAGCCCTAATACTGGCTCATGAAACCCCTAGCTTGAGAACCACTGATTGTTTTGCAAACCAGAGTGACTTTTGCTGTTCGCATTCAGATAACAGTTATCGAGAAGTGTCATTGTATTGTTCGTTCGAAACGCAACAGCGTGATACGAATTGCCAAATAACAAAGGAGCTTATATATTGGGTATAGAATTGACATTTCAAAAGAATCGAGTTGCAATTCCGAGCCCTAACCAACTCTACGTGCGCCACTGCACACAATGTGCCGACACGACAGTCACGATTCGACTTTTGATCGGGTCTAATTACCTGCAATCCGAAGCTACGATAGAAATAGAAATAAAAGTTTGTGACATTTGTTAATCTAGTGATCAAACGTTGAATTCTGGTTGTACCGGTATACTTTCTACACATAAATCGATTTGTAATGTTGTGGGATGTTTCCACAATTACAGTGTTTTTTTGTCCTATTTAGAACACCGCTGCTTATCCACTCATTTGATTATTTGCGCCCTCCGACACATAGACGTTGGTCCGAACCGGAATTCGAACCACTGCGATTGGTGTCGTGACGCTCGCGCTTAACCAACTGCGCAACTCGCTTACCCACACCCGCAGTGTCTTCAGTGTTTTGTATGATTAAAAATTGTAAAAAAAATTCAACGTTATCGGTGCTATATATGCTGCAAACCGATCATATTTTCTTGAATCATGTGGTACGTTGTTTATTTTCATCGCATGTTGTTGTTTGTGTTGCTATAAATTCCTGACATCCGACCGCTGTAGTCATTTTTGTCCATTTGAATCCAATAATTGGGTCTCGTTCCCTGATCCAACTCTACCGACATGTTGGACGACATGAATTTGCATCTATTCTTTTCTTACATAACAACGTTGTTATGTAGTTGCGTCAAAGGAAAATATCGACCGGCGGGAATTCACGGTCACTGATTTTCTGACGTTACAGAGCGAGCTCTGTATACAGAGAGCGGTCATCCAGGTGGAACAAGGTTCGCGAATGCCAACAGGTTGAGGTATAGCGTTTGCCATTTTGAAATGCGTCAATTTGAGAATTTTCACACAATCGCTAAAGCGAGGCTATTTCAATAACGTATGCTTATTGCTTATATCTGGAATATGTTGAAACACATATCTTTAATAATTAGCAGTTTCGATCTCCACACTTCATTTTATGCCATTTCATGCATGAAGGACAAAACCAAACCAGAAGAAACCACATTTATAAGCTTCGTTTTGAAACATTCAATGCCACCCTGATCAATACGTATACTTACGATATCCAATGCAGATCAATAATTTTCTAGATATCTACCGACGTGGCTAATATTAAAATGCGCAAGAGATTGAGATTTGCATTGGCCAACTAACCGGTTATACGCATTTATCTAAGTAACTTGTTACACATTCTATCAAAACGTGCTTTAATAGCGTATAATTTTACACTGCAAGTCGTACCCGTGATTTGGTGCTTCATATTCCTTGTTGTTGCAGGTATCCATGGTTTAGAACCCGGGAAACATGTAAATTCAGGATGAGTAGCTTTTTGTAATCCCTTAACTGTAAATATACAATGTACAATGTACATACATATTACGATACGCGGATTCTCCCAGACAATGTTAAACGGATCGCTACACCGCTATGCCTCTATTTCACATTATTTGTTCGAGATTGAATGAACATAAGTCATCCAACCGACAAATATGTACATTTCAGAAAATTATAAAACTACATATTCATCGCGACAATTTGGAAAAGCCAGACATTTATTTCGGTGGTGCTCAAGACCCATGTTGCGTAATGCACCATACAGCGAATTTTCCAACGATATGATGCAACGGGTACACGAAAACATCCAAATACGCTTCTCAAGGCAGTAATCATGCAGGGAATGTTACAATTGTTACATTCATTAATTTCAGATTTCGTTATACAGTATATTTACATTGAACGCGTTATGTTGGCTGTCACAATGATGACGCGGCGTCGTTGCATAATATATTATTTGGCGTGTTTCCTCAAACGGTTAGCAAATAGCATTGAGAAAATGTGATTTCAGATTGCAACATTTCGACAAGATCTGCTATTCAGAGTCAGCCATTTAGAACCAACTAGATATAGGGTTCCGCCTATATAAGTTTTACATGCTGGAGCTGTTATGTAATGATACCAGCGGATATTATAATATAGCAGTCCGAACTTCCTCGCTCATGTATTTTCAACATGTCACGGCGATTTACGATGTATTAAGGATTTCAAAGGATGATGGATATGAAGCAACACCGAACGCAGTCAAAAGAAATTTCGATATCTCGAATCTGTGTATCGTCGCGTTAAAATATATGAATGCTGCACTGTAGTGAGTTCACATGACCTTTCTGTTTACAGCAGTTTACTTTGTATAGACAAATCATGGCCAGACTTCCTAAAAATTTTGTTCTCTTCTTGGTATGCATAGGGGTTTGTAATGAAGTACTTCTACTCTTTCTGAGTACTCAATTTATTTTTGTCCACTTGCACATACTTATTTACGTGTTTGTCAATGACTATGAATACTTTTATGATACAGTAGATTCTCATCATTTGCAATCAATTTTCCTCGAGTTACAATTTCTGAACAATCCGCATCATGCTGTCAGCAAAAACGAAGCTTTGACACCAAAACAAATGGCAACAATTTGGCCTCAACTATAGCTCTATTCTGGTTGGGAATAGTGCAACGACTCTATCTAATTCCCCCTACGTGATTGGTCCAGGAACGAGTAATAGTGAAATCATTAGGGATGATGTGAACGTTGGGTTCACGTTCGCGTTCTGTGTGTGAACTTAAATACTTTGGAGGGTGGCATTCACTGACGAACTCCGGTAGGTTCTGTACTTTGAACCTTTTTCATGTATAACAATTTTGACGTCCTTATAGCGTCTTTCGGTTGAAATTCTTCGCTTTTCAACTTCTGACCACTCTCCCCAAGGCGCTGGCAACATGAGAAGAAACTCAGCACTAAACGAGCATGCCTGTTTCAGACATCAATCACACAACAGCAAGAACGAAACACATTACAAGTCAGCAAATTGTGCTTAGTCAACCAATAAATTACTTGCATCAACGAAATTAATATTTATTAACTATGCATCGATGTCTAATGTAAAAATCTATAAAGCGTTCGGGATCTATCTTGATTTGATATCCGTATAGGATACACGATTGGGGTGTTTGCTACTGCATATCTTTTTTTTGAGATAATATCCGGCGAAACTATAGAAACAGGTGTTTGACTTTTGAGGATACATCTGTCCGGTCTAGCGGAGTCCTCGTTGAAATTGGTCGCAAAGCGACGGTAGATTTTGATTTTGTTGGATATACTGCATTTGATTGTTCAAGTTGATACATTGGGTGACGTTTAAAATGTCAGCATGTAACCTACTTCAGCATTGTGGCAATGTGACCTGAGTCGTCGCTAGTTATCACGAACATTAATATACTCTCTGCAAATATAGGATTGGCATTGGAAATATGATGTCACACACAGCCTTTTGAAAAGGTTCGCGTGCACACGTACCATGAACCTTTCTGGAGGGTTTCATCATCCTCGAAAATCCTGATCTTGTATCTTTTATTCCCGGAAAGACCAGACATTCTTCATTGCTGATGAAACCCCGTATAATACTTGAGTTTCTAGGTGCTAAAATGCCCTGAAGATTCTCTGAGGCGCTCAACAGTGCTGGGTGCGTTGGCCAAACAATAGCCCCAAATCAATTAGGTTTTAGCCAGCAAGTTGTTGTAAAAGGTCAATATGCGATATTTTGTTCCAGTCAAACTGTGAGGAAGGATGATATATCGAATTTATATGTTTCAACTGTAGTTAATAATATTACATTCTTTATTCACAGTAAAACTGGTAAATACCCTCGTAATCCAGGGAGCAACCTGCCCCCAAAGAAATATGATGGCGAGACTGAATTAAATTTTTATACTTTCAGTTATACAGTCAAATGGTTATTCATATGCAATACATGAAGAGGTCATATAACAGAATCGCGATTGATGATGAATTGGCAAGGGTTGCATAGCAGAGGTAGGGATGATTGAAAATGAAGAATCGAAGTTACAAGAATTATGCTGGTATTCACGCGCACAAGTGCAATTTTAGTCCAGCGGTGCACTCAGGCCTTCCGAAGAATATGCACAGTGTCCAATAAAGCGATCTTATTTTTAATAAAAATTTTGAGTGGCACTTGTCACCTGTTAAGTCTTCTGCGGCACGGACGCGAAAAAATTCCTGAAAATTCCTGAAAATTCGTGAAAACGGCACTCATAAATGACTGCAGTTGATTCCCAAGGACTATTGCGTTTATGCCTTATTTGGCAACATCATTGGGTTTGTGCAAGCCGAGGTGGTGCACGATATGGAATAAATAGGATATTTATTTGAAAATGCGATCTTCACTGCTCACCATAGTTCTCTAAAATATACAAATAGCGCTATAGTTCAATAGCAAACGTGATTTTTTTTTCAAAATATAGCTGACGTGATACGTGACTGGATCAATCCAATGTTAAGACATTTACTCATTGGTACTCTTTTAGAGACTGAATTTCAGTCAATTTATCTGAATAACATTTGATAGGATGTAAAGTGACAAAAGAGGTAATCCAAATAAAAACATGAATTGGAACCCGCGCAGCTGTGTTTCCACACACAAATAAGAAATAGAATGGGACATTCGGATCATCAAAAAACGAGGATTTCGAAGTGTCTAGCTGCGCAAACAATGTGCAATGTAAGCTTGCTCAAGTTCATAAGAATTTACAACATCATAATGGTAGCGCTATGAATCCCGACTATCAATCTGTTGTATTCAGTATTGTCGAATGTGCAAAGTCTGGCCATTTACACTTCGACTTTCGTCTACAATGCGACTATAAGATGAGTTTGGATAACTATCATATTACCAAGATTCAATTCTTATGAGTTCTTTAATAGGATTACACAACAGAATTATGATATGACTGGTGTTGAGCTCTATGATGCATGGATCTTGATGTGACACTACTAAAGTCAAATAGAAGTGGGCAAAATACGATATCTATTAATTCATAAAAGTCTTATAAAACAATCCACTATGTCACCTGGAGTAGGGCTACCATATTTTGAAAATATGGAAAGATGACACTTTTTCAAAATTTTCATACTTACCATACCGAAGTAAAATCTCGAAAAACAAGTAAATTTATCTTGAGTTTCTAGTTGGTTGACGAAAAAAAGTCAGTCTTGCTCAACTCCCGAAAGACCCGCTGAACAGTTACTTGAACACTTATTTCCTATATCTCAGTCCAATTTCCACGGTAATTCGACCAAAATTTTCAAAAACGAGGACAAATTCTCAAAAGAGGACATTTGGACGTCCTCCGAGTACACTCCTCGAAGTCCTCGATGTTTGTACTTTCATACCAGTAGAAGTAACAGCCTCTAAGGTATACCAAAGCTACTTCAAGTAGCAGTAGAGACCTGAACGATCTCGAAATACATTAGTTTGTGATTTTAAAAAGCTCGTGACGAGATTTCACACATCAATATAACATCATCATTGGCGTTACCATCTCTAATTTGTGAAATATGCATAGAGCCTATAAACCAGTAGTGGGCATACCTGATTCATGCGCGAGCCGCATATAAAAAATATTAGCCTCAAAAGAGCCGCAACATAAAAATTCAAAAATACGAATTCATGACGTCACAATCAAATATAGGCTATCGAATGAAGTTTATTATTGTGTAGCGAACGGCGCGTCTCTACGAGGACGGTAAGTTGTTTGAAATCAGGCTGATATGAAGTCTAAGAAGTGTGGAGCAGTTCCTTCAAGTGCTGATCAGAATTTAATGAAGTTTTCAGCCCGGTAATCTCAACGACATTTTCTTGGCTAAATCCTGCAGTTTTTGCTAGCATTTACAATACAAATGGAAGAGCCATATTCACCATTGCTAGCCCGGAAATGATTGTGACATGCGCTGGCGTAATTAATTATCAAGTTCATTGTTGAATACAATCATTCGTAATTGATTGATGAGCAGGCTCGATTCAAGAGCTCAATTGCGAATTTCTAACCCTGTAGTGTCACCCTCCCCTATATTTTACAAGTCATGAGCAAACAATAAGGAAAGAAACAACAACGAAGACAATACGCATATTGGTAATACACGATAAAATGCATCAATTTACAATCAGGTTAAACCTCGCCAGCAAAATGGCGAAGTGCATGTGCATTAGGGCTGTTCAAAAATAACTTGTTCTCCCGGGTTACAGCCATTCGTTGATTAAATTGTCAGGTTACCCTAAAACGCTGCACACCAAATTTGATTCAATTCTAACAAGTATACGACTCCGCAGATTCAATTCAATTTTTTAATTTATTATAAAAAAATTTCAAATTTTCTGTCGACCCAACGAAATTGTTGAGCTGTCTTTAAAGACGATGCAGAACAAATTTGAGTCAATTCCAACTAGTAGAAGCGTTATTCGAGTTTTTCGTTTATAATTATCGGATTATCCTTGATCGTTGGATTATCAACGAAAAACTCAAATAACTCCACTTATACTGGTTGAAATTGACTCAAATTTGCTTTGCATGGTCTCTGAAAACAGCTGAACAATTTCGTGAGGTTGACAGAAAAATTTGAACAAAAAAAATTTCCTAATAAATTAAAAAATTTAATTGGATCTGCGGAGTCGTTTACTTGTTAGAATTGAATCAAATTTGATGTGCAGCGTTTTTTAGGGTAACCTTACGATTTAATCAGTGAATGGCTGTATTCCGGGGAGAGTTATTTTTGAACAGCGCTAATGTGCATGCGCAATAATTAAAGAGCCGCAATCAGAGGCTGAAAGAGATGCAGTTTGCCCACCCTTGTTATCGGCCTACTTTGCAGCTTGATTCATAATCCGGCGAGTGATATCATTGCACTAAACTGGTGGAAGAGCCGCTCAATCACAATAACGATACAAGATTCGAAAATAAAACATATGTCCTTCACTGTGCATTTTAGAAGTAGGTATTCAGAAGATCACACCTCACATTGTTCATTTTAATACCTGCAACTGTTTTTGCCTTTTTAATTGGGCGTCTGTACTTCAGGAGAATGATTAAATACATTGATCTTATATTTACTGTTTCAAAAATGAAAACCTTTGAATGATACCACAGTAGAATTTAGGTGTTGTGGAATGCAGCGTTGACAAGTCAGATAAAGTTTAATTCAGTATTGGGCTGCATGAAGTATCATCGGTGCATCTTTATAGCAAGGAAGAACGCAGCATAATACTTTTGCACAGCTCACTATATCAAAAGATGATTTTATATGTCATACCGTATGCGCACAGAACATTGTTGTGAATATTTACAGTAGCCTACAATCGAAACTTTGAATATAAGAGAGAAAAAAATACTTGAATCGCCAGTATATAAGTGTCGAGTTTCCACCGACAAATCAGTGATATGAACGATTCCTCTCTCGTTTCATTAGCGCTTTGTAGCTTGGCGTCGCTCGAATCAAACTGGTGGCGGTGAAAATCACTGTGAAAACTGGCAAGCGGCTTAATACGGTAACCATAAGTCGGGTTTCAAGTCACGCATCCGTCAAACTTGCAATTACCAACGTATCGAAATCATGCCATAAATGCAGCCTCTATCATTGATTTCAAGTACTACACCATGCTGATGAAAGTATTTAAGATCTACTGATCACCTTTTGTACGATTGTAAGATGGGAAGGTAAAGAAAAAGTTCTTCTCGTAAGGCATGAACATAGTCCAGGTTCAGAATTTTATTAGGAGATGGACTTTCCTGAGGCCGCTCATCTCAGTTACAGATGTCTGTTGAGCATTCTAAAGCCAGCTGAACGGGAGATTCATTAAATATTCACAGACACAGAGGAGAAGACGGAATCCTGCAAATTTATGAGTCACCCAACGTCGCGTCATTTTTGTAGCGATGAATTTCATATTCCTGTCCGAAGCCAGTACCGTGCGGGACTGGCTTTGTTTCCATTCCCCTTTTCCGAAGTTGTTCTGATATTATATCATCTGTTCCGAGCTGCTGTAAAATTTATTACATATTATTAATATAATTACATAAGTGAACTTTGTCCTGTAAAAGTAAACGTTGATCATCTGGTAAAAAGTTGGGAATTAAAGAATGCTTCATTCATAGATTGTGTTTCCAGTCAATACAAGTTCACGTCTCACCTACATACTTATGAAACTGGTAACAATCTGCTATATATCTCACAGAAATGATACCTTTAATACAAATATTTTTCCACACACGTCCTCAAGAGCGGAAAACAAATTAGCTCGTAAATCCAACAAGTTACAACTCAAATTCATGACTAGTCTTACATGGTTTATGGATTACTCTTTTTCTGTTTGGTAACGAATTCACCCTCTGAGTATTCCAAGAATCGATTGCAATTCTTGAAACGTGTGCAAACGATAAATCAGCTCTTGTGTGTGACTGAATCTGTTATGAAATGGAATTGTTAATAACATTGATATAAAATTAGATTTTTTTTGAAAAACGCAGATTTCCTCATCGATAGAATACACTCAATACCATCATGGATGATGCATACAAAGTCAACATATCCGACTCTACTAAACACGAAAAAGCAAAGATCACAGCCAGGGCTACCTGGATCGCAACTTTTGTTGCATCGCCGGGACGGTACTCAATCGGATCTATAAATGCTGCATACGCTCCCCTGACAAAGTTTATACGGACGGAATATCAGGTAAATCTCTCTCTTTCGCTATATTCTAACTCAGTGGTTCCCAAACGGTGGGGAATTCCCCATTGGTGGGGAATTTCGGGATTTCTGGTGGGGAATAGACTCACTTTTGAAAAAATCTTTTCAGTAATATTCTCCTTTATTAAATGTCGTTTTGAAATGCCGACCAAATATTTCATAGCTCATTTGCAATTCAGCGATTCATATTATCAGAGCCTACAATTAGCGAGAATCACCTGGATAGCGAGTAGCCACACGCGATTTCCAGAAATGTTTTTATTCATTTGTACACCATCAGCGGTCACGAAACGTGGTGATGGAAAAATTCTGATTTATTGTAATAGATCATATTGCTGAACATGTATTCAAGGGAGATCGTGGACATCCAGACTCGTTACAAATGAAATTACATATTTATGTTATTTCAAGTTCTTTTAGTATTGTGCGAAAGTGAAGTTTACGGTGGCTTATATATATCTCGCACGCATGAGTTCGTCAACATCAGGAAGTTCATCCGACCCATGTATTATTAAGCATTCACGTAAGAAAATTGATGATACCCCGCAACATTTGGGAAATTTTCAAACGCCTCCTATTTTTCTGTTGGCTGCGCGCCGGGGGAGATACATATATTAACGGAGGTGCGTTTACGGTTACCAGTTCACTGCTGCGTTAATTTTATTATGTGCTGATCAATTCCGGGGTTCTTAACAACCACCAATAGCACGTACTATTTACTAAGCACTTTAAAGGGTAGATATGGATATACAGATTTTAGGTGGGGAATGAAGGCTCGGAATGAATCGGAAGTGGGGAATTAGGATAAAAAGGTTGGGAACCACTGTTCTAACTTGACGGTTGATGACATTGGTGTATAAGTAACAGCCTTGAAATGAGACGGCCCGGGTCGCTGAACTCAGACCCGCACTGCGGCGGAAACATCGTTTCAATTCGATCACGCCCCTAAAATAGCATCCGCGCACCCGTGCTGTGGCTAAAAGAGGGACAAAGTATTTGCCTACACTAATGGATGTAAAAATTCGACTTACCAGCATGATTGCTCTCTTGGAAATATTTGATAGGTGCAAATCAAAATCAGTAGATTGTAAACGATGCCCATATTGACACTTGTGTATAAGGTGTGAATCAGGAAAACGGCGCTTTCAGGTGTCAGATTGTGCTTTCACACAGTTCCATTGGATGAGAATGAGTCAAATACACTAATTCCTACATAAATATATGCCTGGCATGTATTCGTGTAGCACCCCAGAATCCAACCGTCGTGGATTATATCTCATGAGGATTTTTGCATTTGACTCATTATAACCACATTGCTTATTGGGTGTGAAAAAAAAACAATTGTATACCCGAAAGTGGGGGAGATAGTGTAGTGGTCACGATATGCACCAAGCACGCAGACGAACCGCGTCAATTCCCGTCGGAGGTTTATCTGGGCTGCTCTTCCCCTGCCGTTGCCGTTCTTCGGCAACAAAAAAAAGCCCAGAAAAAAGACCCACCGAAAGAAAGCACTCACAATTAATGGAAAAGAACTAGTAGAAAGGGCCGCGGCTTCAAAGAGATCAACATCGAAAAAGAACTGTGACATCGGGCACTCTAGGCCGAAGTGGATGTTAGAGTAAAGGATCGCTACTGATGCGTGTCGTTCTACATCCTCCTATCTGTTCATGACATCGCATTGTGTCTTATCGTATTGTACATTGTGTGTGACTTGTTCAGATCAAAAATATAACCCAACCATGTTATGTTATGTTAGTATCGTTTCACGTGATTTACACCGCACACTATTACGGAAATCTCATAAATAGGCTACACCCACTTGGAAGATGTGAGGAAACTAATAATCGTCAAGTTCATGTATCAGTTCCATTACGGTCAATGTCCCTCAAATTTCAACGACTATTTCACCTCGGAGACAGAAGCGCACAAGTACAGCACACGCGCGTCAACGAAGAGCAACTACCATATGATCGGGATTGAATACAAGAAAAAACATTGCTCTATCAAGTATGCCGGACCCCAATTGTGGAACAGCATCTCGCCGGCGATCCGCCAGTCGTAATTTCTTTTAAATGAATACCAGCCAGTCTTCAGGATTACCGGACCACGACCTAACATCTACCTCGCCCTCCGCCACATACCACCTCATTTTGTCGCTTGCGCTTTATATTCTCTGCATTATTTTTCATTCAGTGTGCATGCCTCTTATTTACTTCGCCTAGGCTAAGGTGGGTGTCTGATCTTAATGGCTACTCCAAGTTGTTTCGACACCTTCCTATCTTTTCATTGTATCGCAGTCTTGTGATGTTTTTGAAACGATGAAAATATTTATAAACCTGATTGATTGATTGATGATTGATTG
>ATSW01005681.1:0-10069 GCA_000444245.1 Botryllus schlosseri
TACACGAGCCAGAAACAATGGCGAGATTTCATAGGCTGGTCGACCTCAATAACCAATTTGTCAAAACTATAGAGATGAAAGTCTGTTGTCCCGATTCTTAGAACAGGATTGAAATTTAAATCTGTGAGCAGTGAACAGTTCATAGATTTACTAATTCTGCTTTGGGTTCAGTTCCAGGACACACAATGCTGACAGCATCGTAACCATGTTAGCTTCAAACACGCTTTCACTATATGTGTAGATTTCGCGCCCCCTTATCGTCATATCACAAAATCAGGATGCTATAGCAAACCTAACGGACTGTTTGGTGGCATAGGAGGTTACGACTATTGATGAGAGATTTTTAAATATGAAATTCATACTAAATACAGAGCACTAACTAGGAATCGGAAGGAAATCGCGCGAAGCGCGAAAAATCTTTCAGTGGAGCCCAGCTTCGCGATCCCCTTGAGATGCTTTCATGACCCCAAGGGGCACCATTCCCCCAGGTTGAGACCCACTTCCTTAGAATTATCATGGTGAAATATACCAAGAAAAGTTTAATCAAGTCCCTGCATTAATTCGATTTTTAGTACGCATTTTATCAATATTTTTATAAGTTTCTTTAGACTCTCGCGGGCCGCACAGAACGGCGTTGCGGGCCGTAGTTTGCCCACCCCTGCTCTATGTCAACCTCATTTTGAAGTATTATTTTGGTTGCAAGTTATGACCGAAATAGTACGGTAGGTTTCATACTACTTTAGACCTGAATTGATTTTACGGGCAAAGATTCTATGAAATAGAAAGCTCAGAATCAAGAGGAAAGTTTAGTGGGTTGGGTTTTGTATATTATACTGTACATCGGACGAAGATGAAATTATAAACGATAGTGCGTTTTGTTTGTTGATAATATTGATCCTTAATTTCAGGCTTACCATCGCATTTTTTGCACTTTCGGGACTGGATGTACTGAATGCACTTGATCGCCTTACATCTCCCAACAAAGAAGAGATTATTGAATGGATATATAGTCTTCAAGTAATACCTGACAAAAACGGTATATCCAACTATTCCAACTATTCTATTGAATTCTCTACTAGTTGCTGACGATTACCCCTGACGAGTGTCAGCCGAAAATATTCAGGTTCATTTCAATATGAATATACTATCCAACTGTTGAAAGCTTGACAAAAACACTAGAGTGTTAGCTTGTTGAGTGAAGATCCGTTCAAAATGTAGCTGTGCGAAAAAAAATTATGTGACTTAACTGTGAATTGACTGGATAGTACCCCATTTTAAATTACTTTACTGCCTGTATGCCGTAGCATGCAGCAACGGAATACTGTGTCGTACTCCAACTGTGCTGAATTGATATAATGGAAATATACTTATCTTCTCCAACTCTTATCACAATTGACTGGTCATGGTCATGATTCGTTATCCCAATTTGCTGAATATATTAAAGACATGTTTCAGGGTCTTGATTGATCCAAAAATCGATCTGCAGTTTTGTCACAGTCCATTCATTATGCCTTATCACAATGATGCGATTTGCATTCCAACGACTGTTTTTCATTTCAGGAGCAAACTCACAAAAATGTGGATTCCGTGGATCCTTCACTAACGGCGTTTCTACTGACAAGGTTTTTCTATCGTCTACTTTTTTGATAATTGTGTGTTCTGGAGAGTAAGAGTTGATCAATAACGATAGGTATTGTTCTTGAATATATTTTAAATCTACTTGAAGTATTTGTATAATTTGTTAAGCGTCGGAAGTGAATCTGGTTTCTTCAAATATTTTGTTTATTGGATGCTCGAATCATTGCAGTCTTGAAAATTTCTACTACCAGCATGTCAACATTTTTTACACTGGTAGTTGAAAAAATTTATCAGATCTTACTGAAACGAAATTTCTAGAAATTGATTGATAAATTCCGATTTCCTTCGGTTTCTAGACCAATCAGAGTCACCATGATTTCGACAGCAGCCACATTGCTATGACCTACACGGGCCTTGCATGCCTGCTAATCCTCGGTGATGATCTCAGTAGAGTCGACAAATATGGCTGCCTGCAAGGAGTGAAAGCTCTTCAAATGAAAGACGGGAGGTAATTGTCACATAAGATTGCAATGCCGCTCAAAGCATGCGGCATTCATTTTTGAAGATTGTCACCTAATAATGTAGAGCAGAAATTTTGTAATATTATAGGATAGCGACCTGTCTACAGGCATAACAAGACCATTTTTTTCTGGGAGCTCTGTAGGGATGTAAAATGCATCAACCACATTCTCTTATGATCCATTATTATGTCAGTGAGACTGTTTCATATTTGGCACCCACTGGTAAAGTGTTGAAGTTATCTGTACGGTAAAGTCCCATTTGCTGCATTTTTATCTAACCTGATTAATTACACTGGTAAAGTAAGAGTGGTTTTGGGGGTTCTGAAGGGCACTGATTCCGAATATGACCTTAGTTTTTTCAAATTGGCTCTTGTTGTGGAGATAACCCATGGGGCTATTTTGACCAAAATCTCCTATTTTCGCGATAATGACGAGATATAAAATCGGCTCAGTCGTACAATAAAGTTTAGAAATTCAATCTACTTGTTATTTTTACACACAGAAGACTCTTTTAAATCAAAATACAGCAACGGCACTATATTTAGGGCGTATAAGATTTATCATAGTTACAGACTTTCACGGATATCATGTACATAAATAAACTTCAGTCATGTATATAAGTATTTACCTAGATACTCGAATAACGTGGCATTAATTCAATCAGTTTTACGTCAACCACCTATTGTAAATTTGAAATAATCAGTTGGAATACAATAATGTTGTTATATTTTATATCAGAATTGTTTTTTGTACGATTTTCGCCTGCAAGCTATTTAGTGCAGTTTTTCGAAACGGTGCGGCAATGGTCTGACATATTATGTTCAATTGTTCATCTCATCTGTCCTGATATCTTTCTTTTGTTGTCCTGATGTCTCGGTAGAACCTATCCCCTTACTAATCAACAAGATGATCAGGAAATATATCAAGATGACTGAATAGGAAGTGAACTTTTATGCTCATGTTTGTGCGCAAGTTTTCGATATGCAGATACGAATTTTCGGACCAACTGTTTGTAGAGTAGTTGGGTGTTTTGTGATCATCTAAAAAGTTTTATTTACTACATCTCAGGAGAAGTTCATGCAGTGAATTCCTTCCTAATGTGAAATTGGAATCTTTCATCGATATCCGAATATACCAGATTTGAGCTTCCCGTTTGATAGTGTTACTCGGTATACCCACTTTGTTGACTCAGCGGAAAATTATCCATTTACCCGTCAAAAGAAATGAGACACATATGAGTATTGTAGTTGAGGCTTTCAAGGACAAATGTTATAGTCTTATACTCCTTTTAAATCTTGTTAGAATGACCAAAGTCAATTAGCTATTTATGCGCAGTATAAAATTGGAAAAAAACTACGATTTTCTTCCTACCAAGTGAAATATTTAAGGAAAAATACAGTGATTTTGGGCTTTTTTAGGGGTATAAATATCTTCTGACAGAGAGCCAATCTGACAAAACTAATGTGATATTCGTAATTAGCAACCTCAAATACCCCAGAAACGGCTCTCAGATGTTCTGCCTAAAAATTTTTTTTTTCATTTTGTTGACCAGTGTTATCAACAGCAGTCAGTGGTTTAATATGCTGTGGTAATGTATTTCGTAATGTATTTTTTCTTCATCTTTTACACAAGTATTTACCATTGTGATTTTTTCTTCAGCTTTGAATCCACGCTTGATGGTAGCGAGAATGATATGCGCTTTATATACTGTGCTTGTTGCGTCTGCACTATTCTGGACGATTTTTCAGCTATCGACAGAGATCTCGCCGTTCAGTATATCATGAAATCCAAGGTACGCACAGTTTCAGCCATTACACTTTCGACTAATCGCTATTAGGGTAAGCTGCATCATGCATACTATCTCTAATTTTTATGTTCATACAGTCCTACGATGGCGCTTTTGGACAGGGACCGGGCCATGAAAGTCACGGGGGCTCGACGTATTGTGCAATATCTTCGCTCTTGATGTTGAATCGGTTCGGCAGTGCTTTGTCACTTCCTGATATTCGGAAGTAAGTTATTAGTAGGGCGATATTTTTGACCTGAATATGGGAAGATTTTGACCTTTTTTAACCTTGAAAAACTTAATTTTTACCTTGTGTATGTAAATTAGGTGTTTTCCTCACATAATGTTAGAATTGTACTACATATCTTAATTTCTGGTTGGAAAAGTCTGTCCTTACACAGTAGTTTGGTCTGAAAAAACCTTTTTGACTTAAAAATTGACAAATTTTCACATGAAAACATTAAGAATTCCAGTAGCAACATCACACATTATGGTAGAAATGATTAAAATTTGTTGTAGTACAACAAAAGATACTTCGCTACATTGTCTGGTAGAAAGTGCCTGTCCACACTAAGTAGCTTGCTAAGAATAGAGAAAAACGTTCAACAGTAGCAATTGTTGACTGGCAATATTTAAGTTGTGCGTACACTGCTGGTGACAAACCGTGTTGCTTCATTCTGATTATGTTTTCCACATCACAATTTTCATCATCCGCTTCTTGATATACGAACCAATGCCCACGCAGTCTTCCTTCAGTTAGGATATTGCGGTATGCTGAGCATAACACCATGTCGACCTATTTGTTTAATTTGGCCATTTATTATTGACAATGAGCAGAATTGGGCTAAAAAGTAGGCTACAAGTTATGAAATGTCAAATGATAAGTTCACCGACAGTGCCCATATCTACGATACAAACAAAATGCAGGTTGCACAAAATTTTGACTTTGCAAACAATTTTGATGATTTTTTACCCAACGCTGTAAGTTTGGTTTCTTAGGTTACTTGGTGTCTGAATTTGTTCCCTCGGTGTTGCAAGAGTACTTGGTTTTAACAATAAGCGAAGTTGTGCTTGTGGAAGTTGAAATTCCTGTGCTTGGTGGTCCGAGCGAGATAGTGTAATGGTGATGCGTCCGGCTTCTCGATCGGCAGGTCGTGGGTTCGATCCCCGGCCTGGTCATACCAAAGACTCGAAAATCCTGCTAGGTGCTCAGTAACCACGGATAGCATGAAGGAGAAAAAACATTGGTGCAGACTAGGTGACCTTACGGTCGTATCGCATCTCCGTCGTTAATAGCATCTCGATGGTGCAGGCGAAAAAGAATGTCATATCTCTCTCTCTAATGAAAATGTTGCGGTCTCAAGCCGTTATTTGAACTGCCATTTGCGGTGAAAACTGGGATTTTTCCTTGCAAAATGTTTGAACTTCTGTTCTGTATAGATTGTGAGGTCACCATTCTATAGATTTAAACAACTGAACTCAACTCAGTGATGTAGTTCTCATTCTCAATACTATTGCAGTATCTAGTAAGGCCTTGTATGTGTGCGTCCATCAAGTAATTGGAAGCGTCTTCCCGTCAGGCTAAATCCAAATTATGCTTATGGTGGTTGTAACGGGATATTTGTAAAGCTAATAACTCGACCAGTGTTACTTTTTCGATACTTACCTTACCTGTATTCAGATTACTGTACACTTCAGTAATTTTCAGACTTCAGAGGTGGTGTGTCAACGCCCAGAATGCGGGTTTCCATGGTCGACCTCATAAGGATGACGACACTTGCTATTCTTTTTGGATCGGCGCCTCCTTGAAGGTAGGTTGCAAATATTCACCTCACCCCCGTATTTCGAACGCTAGTGCTTGTCTCGACAGCTAATTGGATCATTTGATCTTTTCGATTGGGATGAGAATGAGCAGTTCATTTTGTCAACGCAAGACTCGGTGATTGGCGGTTTCGGGAAATGGCCTCAGAGCCATCCAGGTGTGTATGATAGTTTTGGGTCTTTTTTGTATTTGCGATATTCCTATTTATCTGATTTGTTTGTGAGTGTAAATATCGGTGCAATGAGGCGGCACAACTGGCACAAGACACGATTTGTAACTATCAAGTCAAAAACCAACTCTCAGATGGCTACCCCTATCACCATGAAATTTTCAGTTGCTGGATGTCACTATGCTATGTACGAAAAAAAACACTTTTGTTCTACCCTGCAGATTGTGGATTTGAAGGAGAAAAAATGCACCGACACGGGGAATGCAAAATCTCAATATTGTGAAGCCCTTTTTTAATCTAATGCCTTCTATAGGAAGTACTAGGAGAGAGCTGTGTTATGCTAAAATTTGAAGGAATATGTGCAACCTCTCTTGGAGAAATTCCATTTTGAAATTTCAAAATGTCAAATTTCAGGTCATTTTTTCAAACGGTTTCCTGTGAAGCCCCGTAATTCAGAGCAAGGTAGACCTAGGCCAAACGACTCTTAGCATAACACAGGTCTCGATGTTCGCTTTTCAAAAAACCCTCAGTGAATACTATACGACACGTCATACACATTTTCGATTTACCATGAAGCTGTACAACAAAATTTTACAATGGAGAAAAACGTTAATAAACGTTTTAACAGTAATAAAAGATACTAAACCGGTGCCGATGAAAATCGAAATTGTGAAGTTTTCAGTTATGTTTTGGGTAAGATAAGGCCATGAGGTAAGAGTATAGGTACTATGTAGATATTTCAAGCCAAGAAAAAAAATTTAAAATTTTGATATTTTTTCTAGATTTTGACTTGCTAGTCCGCTTAATGACAAGCACTGGAACTGGATGACGGTGATGGTGACGTCTTTTTATTTAGTCATCAGCTTCCCAGATGCTACTCAAAATTTGCATGTCTTTAAACGGGCACCACGCCCCAAATATGATTTGGTCCTAAATTAAAGTTTATAGTGTGGTTCCAATTCCTTTCAGTCATCGCTGTTACGTCGTCCGGTAAACACCGGTACGATACGCCGATACTTAATGTATCTAAACTGCCTTGATATCGTAACACCCAGTTTCATTCATAATATCGGCTGACAACTATTTAAAATTCATTCCCCGCTCTGACCGCGTCGAGAAAGTGCAACAGCGAGGAGTGCATGACAGAAATTTTGCAAATGGTTAAGGAGTGACGCGTCACCTCAAATCACTGATTGATGGACTGCTATAAGTACACTATTCATGAAAATCTTCAGGCTGCAGTTTGAAAACGGTGACTCTTCGAGTAAAATGGCTGCTTCCAAAATGTTTTTCACACATCAACTAAAATTTGAGACTCAATCATAGTTAGAGCATGGTGTCTCATTAATTTTTGTTTCATGTCAACCTCTACCTGATTTCTCGTGGCAATATCAATGGCTATTCCTACACTCAGATTGATTGTTATTTCTCGGTGTTACGCACCGCCAACTGTGGAAATTGTACTTTCAGACGCTCTCCACAGTTACACGGGGCTGTGCGGACTGACGATGATGGGTCTGTACGATCTCAACCCCATCACGCCCGCTTTGAACATCACCGTAAAGGCTTCAAATCACATGTTTTCGTTGCACCGAAAATGGGCGGAGCAAGGGACTAAAGTAGACAACCCCTTGACGACTATGAACTCGTTAGGGGGTCACATGGGCTCCACGCTGGGCGCGTTTGTGCTCGGCGCCGGGGTCGTTGTACTGCCTTGGCTGTATTCGTACTTTTTTCCGTCAAAGATTAAGTGAAGTGTCGTATATTTGAGTCGATCCGTGTTTTTAAAGACCTATCATGAATTATTGATCTTCACTGCTCATTCCCATTTCGCGAGTGGCCGCCAACAGGGCGGCGTTATTCTGTGCTCGTGTCTCCTAGTGATTGCCCAAGAAATGTCAGTATTCTTGAACAATGGCCGTGCTCTCGAACTCGAGGTGGTGTAATCGTATGTCCACTGTCCAGCATGTCGGCCAGGGTATAGTAGTTGTCAAGAAGATTTAGGTAACGTTATTCTGTGGTGAGATGGTGTTGCGCGTCCAAATTTTGTTGAAAGGGCATACTTTATCTATTAATCCAGCGATCGCATGTCTGGTAGGGGTCGGGTAGCTTCGCGTATTGTAAATCTGATTCTTAACCTGCGGAGAATAGTTATTAGTTACTTATAGTTATAGCCTATATAGCAGTGCTCACTTATAGTTATAGCTTATATAGCAGTGCTCTAAGTCGCCATCTAAGTCTTCGCGAACATCACACCAGGATTCAGGGGCGGCCAACCAAATGTGGCCTGTGAGGTTTTGAGTGGCCTGACGTAATTCTCGAAATTAGTGACAATATCAACCACAAAAATCCTACCCAGGTAATCTATTGTGAACTTGCAAGGTCAACAAATGTTTGGTTAGCCTGAGAATGAAATTTGGGATGTTGATGACAAAAATATCGGTTCTGAAGCATATGCGCAGTCAGGGGTAGCCTAGTTTTTCGTAGATCCTTCATGACCTGACCATAGAATAGAATATTTCGTTTATTGACTTGACATTTGTCTTAGCCCTTCGCGCGATTTATTGTCACTCGGATTCTTTCATTTGGTATTGCATGGTGCCCCCTCCAGAGAATTAAAAATACCCCCAATGTACAGAATTGAGTCTGTATTTGCAATTATGAGAGAATGTGTCGTGAAACATGCGACTTCGCGTCTGCACTCACAGAAAGATCGTCGGCGATGAAACCTTTGCAATAAATGATAGACACATGTTCACCGGAATCGTCGATATTGATATCTCCTAACGCCGAATAATCCTGTCCTTACCAAATTAGCCCAGCAATAAATTGAGCCGACCCGCAATATATGCAATCAACATTGGTATTGACTAGGGTTACCATATGTCCTAAGATGATTTGTCCTCTGTTTTGAAAGTGTCCTCCGAAAACGCCTAAATGTACTCTTTTTTGAGAATTTGTCCTCTTTAGAATTTTGGTTAAATTTACGAGCAAATTGGCAGAGATATAAGAAATCAGGGGCCAAGTAGCGGTCCGACACGGGGTTTTCGGAAATGACCTTTTTTCATAGACAGGCGGTAATTATGGATTTACGCCTTTTTTTAGTCAATCGACCACAGAGTCGGGAAAAATGTACCATTTTTTCAGGATTTTACTCCAGTATTGTAAGTCTGATAATTCTGAAAAAGAGTCCTCTTTTCCGATTCCCAAAATATTGTAACCCTAGCATTGACAGAATTCATTCATTAACTATGGAAAAATTTCACTAGGACGTCGCCGCACATCGAGTTTTCATGACATTATTGTTATCAATTTTGATGCGTAGTAATATCAAATCCGGTTCGCTCCTGTCGGACGACTAAAAAATAGTCATCAACATTCAAGTGACCCGAGGGCCGAAAAGGTTGGCCAACCCTAAATTATAGATCATTGATATAGGTGTACCATTCACAAGTTGATGAGCACTGATATATGGTATTAGCCCATCAAATCGCTGCTTCCTATATGCCCGACGCAATTACGCATCACTGCTGCGTCATTATTTGCGAAAGATCCGGCTGGCACGATGCAAGATCAACTGTAATTAGGACGACATCCGTGCATTGTTATGGGCGCAGCAGTGCGATATATTGTGTATTGGTAGAACTAAAATGGATTACGCGACAAACAGACAAACATACTAGTTAATAATAGTATGTAATTGAAAGTTTATTCGATTAGGATGCCTTCTGTTTTGAATTCGGACGTGGGCCCATTCAATGTGACTGAAGTGATGGAGGTAACACAAACTGGCGAATTGTATCATTTTTGGCGGATTATCATCGTCTGTGAAGTACTTAGTATTTGTGTTCTGTTATCAACGATTTGGATTCTGGTGTGCGTAGGAGCATATGTGAAGAGATGCAGAACTCGGATTGGACGTAAAGGAAAAATGATGTACGTTGCGCTCTTTGGCAGCATACTTTTAACACTACCTGATGCCATCATGGTTCTCACTGTGTTTCATGTTCAAGATCTACCTGGCGCGATGATTCATTGCGAGTTACTACTGGATTTGACATCGGTGACAGCGTCTTTGAGTTTGTTTGGAACTTACATATTTTTATGGATTCGTTTGAGAATGGTATACAGATACAAGCATATGAAACTGATCTATGGAACACGCATTCTGTGGATTAGCTTCTCATTATTGC
>ATSW01005691.1:0-15397 GCA_000444245.1 Botryllus schlosseri
GCTTATTTTTGGATGTTTTCAAATCTTATTTTTGGAGAATCTCCAAAAATAAAACCCATTATCCAAAAATAAATAGGCCTGCAGATAACAGACAGTCTGTAGTGAGAGAGGGAAGCAGATGTAAGGATCAGATATTGCTTACTCAAAAGAAAATGATTGCTGCTACAAAGATAAAGTAAACCCAGATTTCTACTTTCAGCCGACAAATAAGACTATGCTATTACAACAGATATGAGTAAAACAGCACATGAATAAAACAAAGGAATGTCTCTCATTTAAGTGGTGAATTATTCTCTTGAGAATTACCATTACCACAGTCAGCATAATCAGCAGTCCAACACAAAGGAATGTCTCTCATTTACGTGGTGAATTGTTCTCTTGAGAATTACCATTTCCACATTCAGCATAATCAGCGGTCCAACACCAAAAACGCCCTCTGCCTATATCAGAGAAGTTCTTTGCCCAAAACCACAAGATTTAATTTCCCAACCAACATAATCTTACAGATCCCAACACATGGAACTTTTTATGCGCAACTTCACCAAAATTTTGGCTTACCACACTTGTCTTTTGCTTGATAAGCTTGATCACTTTGCTTCAAAGAAACCGAAATAATGGTTTGCACTCTCAACAGCAAATCCTCCAATGAATAATCCGGTTTTCGTTAAAATGAGACATGAAAGTGTCACTTCATAACTGGGCGGAAAATGCTTGATCACTTCAAAAACCTGATCCCTAACACCCACAGCACTACCAATATAAGCAATTCTTTGAAAAAGCAATTCACATCCTTGAATCTTCTTAATAACGTCCGTATCCGTAAATACGTAAAATCATTTCCACTTGCCGTTTAAGAGATAGAAACACTGAATTTTTCGTCTCAAACTTCTCCAGATCTGTCCATATTTTCTTCGGATCGCTATGATGGTCTTTCGGTAAAGTCAACAACACGGAACTATCTAGATTACGCAGCAATATTTCAGAGGCTCTAGTCTACTTCAGCCTGGATGCATTCTTTACGTCTCCTTCTGCAACGTAGTTCCACAGATTGTTGGTCATTAATTCACCTCTGACTTGTATCTTCCACGTAGGCCAATTACTCATCCTAGCGCACTTCAACTTATCCATATCGTTACTAGATGACATTGTGACTGTAGAGGGCAGATCAGCAAGGTCGAACAGCCTTTGATGAGAATCTAAATCTGTACTGTTCTACCTGCGGCTTGAGATCTGTTCTTATACTTCATAAATGATAATACCAGTTGTGGACCTGCTCATACAGCAAGCAACTTATCATATCATGAGGAGTCAGTTGAAAACCAATAGGCATTACATTACCCACGTTACCGATAAACCGGAACGCTTTGAAAATGAGTCATTGTCACTCTGCTGGGAGACTAATGGTTAACTATCGAAGATTTAAACCAGTATGTAGGCCTACATTGTACAATATATACAACAGTTTAACAATGTCTCAAGTGATACGGAAATCATCCATTTCAACACATAGTTTGTCTGTAATGTCAGCAAGATACCACATTCTACAATCTCCATCTCCAAGAATGGATATAGAAGTAAAATAGATCAATGGCTCTTAATCCTTTCAGTACAGTTTCAAAACAAATCTTGTGGGTCGGAACATTCAATCAGAAATGTAATCACAACGAAAATTGCTATCATCTTTTTGATATATATTTGACATATTTGTTTAAGAAGTCTTTCCAGCTTTCACACATTTCTGGTCTTCGATGAGTTGCAGATTATGGCTAGGTACAATAGTTATAGCATTGTGACGTATCATAAGTCGTAGTAGACCATCACGTCAGAACATGTTCTAAATCAGTCCTTCCTACGTTTGGTGCATCCTATTATTTCTCTCTAATTAATAGAAGGACTTCTACCACTAACATTTTGTAATTAGTCTAAAATAAATCACAGCATATTTGGTGGACCGGCCAAAAAGTAGGTACGCCCAGTCTGCAAACCGGACGGTTGACAACCATTGAACTAGATACAGAACTATGATTACTTTTGAAAAGGAACCATACTCACTGCTGTCTTGCTTATATTCGTCTGACGACCCGTCCGAATTCTTTTCCTCTACATCGTCCTCCAACTGAGCAGATATGTGAGTCTTGATGTGTTTCTGCGAAGTTTAAAGTTCTGCTTTATACCGAGCGCAAAATTAGTGACGGCAAAATAGCATTCAACTTCTGGAAAATTTATCAAACGAACACCATATGGCTGCAAGCTCTTCCAATGTTCATGTCAATTGCCACACAAAGTTGATTGCTGCGAGCGTGCAAACACTTCCTAATAACTTTATGCGAATTCTACATCTTAACCCATTTCATTCGTGCCTCGTGCGTTTTAGTAAAAATGCTGGGTCGTTATAAAAATTGCCAGAACAATATGAAAAGCGTGCAAGCATCGGCTTAAGTTATCGCATGGTCACATTATATTGTGACTTGTGACATAGGTCTAACCTCGGGGCACGATAAGTGTTGGCGTTTGATGAAAACATCAATGACATAACCGTACCTGAATTGCATCCGTCGACGGGTAAACAATGCCCTTTTGATTGACGCATCGCGCCCACCTGCATGACAACCCCTTCGGATCACGAGCGGCATGTTCAGCGGCGTGACTCAACAGAACTTCGAATGATGAAAATCTCTGATTGCATTTTGTTGTCCCTCTCCCGTCTAAAGTCCATTTACATTCGAAGGTTTGTCCAGCATCGTCCGTAGGCTTGCTTCTTATACCTGAACAACGGAACAGTTGCACAGAATCGTCTAGTGCAGTGGTTCTCAACCGTCGGTCCGCGGACCGGTGCCGGTCCGTGACGACATTCCTGCCGATCCGCCAGGTATATTACAATTTTATACCCTATTTTCAAGATCGAATGTTGAAGGCGACAAGTACAGAATAGATACGAGCTGACTCATCGCTAAACAGCGCAGTTTGCGCGATCATTCGTTTTCGATTCATTCATACTGTGCAGAACCGTAACTGGGGCGCCCCAAACCGCCCAATTGGAGATGGGGCCGAGCTTGAAAAAGGCCAAAAATTATTTTGCAAATGAACATAATTCATGGCGTATTTTGTTAAAACTTTTTCCATCATTTTTCAATTTCTTTTCGCGCCTTGCGCGATTAAGGGTCAATAACTGCCTTGCTTATAGGTGCCCTTTTCCGAAAATATCCATGATTTATAGAAATAGGCATTTCGGCGTCAGCATTACCGCGCCACGACGTACCGACTACCGACACATAATGAAATTTAGGCTAACATGGGATTCCGAAAGTTGTGCAGCGAGAAAACCAATTCAGTCATGAATGATCGAAAATTTTCGCTATTGGCGCGATTAAGCTACTCTCTGCATGCTTACACTGAGCAGAATGAATGTGCTCACAAGTACAGGTAAAAGCATCCACCCAACGAGCGAGATAGTGTAATGGTTATGCGTCCGGCTTCTCGAGCGGTAGGTCGTGGGTTCGATCCCCAGCCGGGTCATACCAAAGACCGAAAAATGGTATCCGCAGCTATCCTGCTAGGCGCTCAGCAATCACGGATAGCATGGAGGAGAAAAAAAAACGGGGGCGCAGACTAGATGACCTCATGGGGCCGTATCGCAACTCCGTCGCCAAAGCATCTCGATGGTGCAGGCGAGAAAGAATATCATCTCTCTCTCAACTGTTGGGTCTGGGGGCGAATCCCCTATAAGTTTGGCTTATCGCCATGTGGGGACTCAAAACCATCGTTTTTGGGGTGGGATGACAAAATATTTTTTCGGTCCGGATTTGCGCATGGCCGATATAGCTGCTGGAAGGTGTTTTCTTGCGGCACGCATTGTATTCGTAGTTGCCAGATTAGCCTGCGTCTGGTGACAGTGGGCAATTCGCAAGGTAAGATGACTAGATGCTTGGTTCTACTCAGAAATGCTTCATCTCTTGATATTGTCAAAGACAACAATATAGTCGTGTTGGTGTGATCGGTTAAACCCACGGCCTTCGGCACGAAAGACTGTAAATGACTTTCGACTGTAGCACGTTTATCTGGACAAGTCAATTTTCCTCGACTCAGCAGACTCACTACCATAAAATCACATTGATGCCATCATGAAGATACCTAATTACGATCAAAACTCTCCAAATGTCACTCTCTAGCATCATATAGCTGCCAAAACGGTTGCATACTTTACATTTTGACTTCATTTCAATTTTCAAAGCTCACCGGTCCGCCAGGCATTTTTTGAAATTTTACCGGTCCGCGAGGTGAAAAAGGTGGAGAACCACTGGTCTAGTGTCCAGTGATGAATATGCTCAAGAGAAAATTATGTTCTTTCCCTACAGCAGTGGTTCTCAAACTGTGGTATGCAAGAGCTCTTTTCAAGTGGTACGCTCAAACCGCTATAAATTCATGATGCAATAATTACTTCCATTGTGCAATTACTGCAATTGTACATCACAACAGATTCAGGACAAAGAAAATGAAGCGACTACTAGGGCCAACAGACCGATTCATGAATATAGTGAACAGGATAAAATTTAACCCTTGTGTCAAAACGAAAGTGTAATTAAGGATACATTAAGTATAATTCATTGCAATCGAACACGGAGAATGTTTGCCACTGTGTTTTTTTATGAAAAACCTTCAATGCGGCCATAACGCCCAGCTTGTAAGTGGCACCTTGATTCGAGCCACGTACAAAAGAAAAAGAGAGATCCCTGCCTTGACATAGGAGTAAGATTTCTCGGCCTTAATGGACGTAGAGTACTAGAGCTGAAATTATCCAATCGGACCTGTACAAGCGTACATGGTCTTCAATGTGCCGCGGATGATGTTGAGCCGCAGACAGACAAGTCTCAGCAGCAACAGTTGAATCTATCAAATTAAATTTTGTTTCTTGCTATTCATTGGTGGTTAGCGGTGGGCAAAACCTAGTACCGGAGTGATGCGATACTGAATCGAGTATTGGAGTTAGAGTCGAGTATTGCTGATTATGATGTCACAACAGCATGAATGAAGTGGCAAGTTCAAATACGGTATGCGCCATTTATGCGACAACAAAGAATATAATGCCATTTATATATCCATTAAAGATTATTTGGTATTTTTCGACCATTCCATTTCACTTTGAGACAATATTGCGGTTTGATCAAGACTTAGCAGATATGTCATTTCACCAACTTGTGTAGCTTTGTAAATATTTCGTATACTGTGATGCTCCCTAATCAAGGTTTACAGCCTCCCGCAGTGGAAAATAGTATCGAAACTATGATTCTTATTGATACATTAACTCTTAGTGGCAAGCCGCATGAAATTTCAGTACTCGAAAAACTCGAATTTACTACTCTACTCGAATCATTGGAATTAATAGTCAATTCAGACCAAAGCGCTCGAAACAATGATCTACAGACGCTTGTGTTTTGTGTAGGCCTATATCTATTTACATTATCAATAAAGCAAGGCAGGCAATAGGCATAATGTATGGTTATGACTAGTGTATCAACACAACCTAGCACTCCAGCTTACCAGTGTTCCTACGTCCGGCCAGAAGAGTATTCGGCTTCATCCCCTTACACGATTAAACACTATCGTACGCTACCAATTTCTGAAATTGGAGCAGGCGTTACATGGCAGCATGGTAAAGGCAAGCTAACTGCAAATTGTCTGCTCGTTTTTGATTAAAAACTGCAGTGAGAATCGTGCACAGTATAACAGAGACGATAACAACATAAATATGGCAGTATCGATTACACATATTGAATATTCACTTACCACCTAACGCTCTAACGCTGCTGAGTAACAATTAGCCAGAACTAAGAAACATGCCAGAAGGCTTCTGAATCAACATGCTACCAGCACAGCATGGCGATGCCCAGTTTGGCAAGAAAATGTATCACGAAAAACCAGTCCCATTAGCGTAGGAAAAGAGCCATGCAAAACCAACGGGAAGAAAACAATCAAGACGTCATGACATCATGGCTCCGCTACCGCTTCATAAAATCAAGTTCATTGAGGTTTTCAATATGCAATCGATAATGCTGAAAAGTGTCAAGAAGCGGGCTACAAGGCAAGAAACGTTGCAGAATGGGTAAACGCAACAAGGTGAGGCGCCAGCCTAGAATTTCCAGTAGCGTACGAAATACAAGAAAATTGCAAGAATATATGCGATTACATAAAATCGGGTAATACAAGGAACACATGCTCTGATTACCACTTGGATTACGACAATTATTAGTGTTTGAGTCGTCCGTGCGGCTATTGCGACCTGTGTGAAAATAAGACAAAATGAGGACAAAAGACAAAAATATGGACAGATCTCAGAAATAAGTAAAACAGTTTTACGGCTGTAGTTTCAACATTGGCCTTTCACTTACGCCTTAAAACAAGTCAGCGGGACCCATGTTAAGAACCCCTTCGTTAAGGACAATATTGTCAGGTATCGAATGGAGTGCAAGGTTAGTATTGCCCATAAGGCTACTGCGACCTGTGGTGAGCACCGACAATACGACAACACAAGGACATAAATCAAAAATAAGGACATATCTCATAAATAATGACAACGAAGTTTCGTAGCTGAAATTTCGACATGGGTCTTTCAGACTTGAAACTAGTCACCAGAACCCACATTAAGAACCCCCTTCGTTAAGGATTACATTGCGAAGTAGCGACTGCTCAAAATTTCAAAAGAAAAGTAAAGCAATTCATTCATGCATCACGCAAGTCTCAAAGCTTCCTCGTCGACGGTGCTGCACTCTGTACACACTCAGTCCGATGTACAGACACCGACGTCTTAAGTATATCTCTCCTCCTTCACTTTAACGTGCGCCTTGGTCAAGTTGAGCTCTTTCGCTTTATCCAACGCCACCCGTATATCTCCTGCAGTCACCTCTTTTGTGACGTAAACCAACAGGCAAACCTCCGCGCCTTGGTAGATCACGTCGCCACAAGACACTTTCCGGGCATCCTCATCGTCGTAATGCATCCACAAACCAAACGCCCGGCAATACGCCGAGTAATGCAGTGGCGAGCCTGCTGCCACGACAACGGCCGACAGAAAATAGCGGCCGTGGCGAGTCGGTAATTCCTCCGGGTAACGCAGCCTGGACTCGAGCAAACTACTCTCGACAGTGATGATCAGATTTTCCGGCATCTGAACGGGCTGGGAGTCGGCCACGTGTCCGCATTGCAAGCAACGCTGCGTGTGGTCCATCATGAGATCGTACAGGCTCTCGCCAGGCTTTGTCGGCTTCACGGCCCAATGGTACGCCTCACAGCTCTCAGTGCACACGCATGATTTTTGAAAACGTATCATGAACTTGTACTTCGCTTCGCTGGACGAGTGGTGTAACTCTTCGTCGCCGACAAGCATTCCAATCAACCGCTTGAGATAATCGACCGGGTTACCCTCGGACGTCTCCGGCACCCCTAGCCTGCCTTTATTCAACTCCAACTCGTACGGGTCCACGACTTTCTCCACCCTATAGTGATAGACGCGTTGCGCCACCGACAGTACGTGGCACAGACAGCAGTTTGCTTTCAACTGGCAGATTTTCTTCCGTATGGTCGACAGCGTGGTGGTCAGCAGCGCTTGCAGCGCCGCGTTGATGCACGAAGTCACGCCGTTGAAGTTTTTCAGTTTGCGTGACGCAAACTGTGGGTCGAAATCCCCGCCACTGCGGTCGCAGATACCGTAGTCCTCGTCCTGCAGAAGATCGGGTGGCGGAAAATGCCCGTTTGACAGCGGCTCCAGACTCGGTTTTATTTCCACGCTCGGTTTCATTTCCACGCTCGGTTTCGTTTCAATAGTATCGACGGGATCTTTGACCATGACGGTAGCACCCGAGACACTCAAGTCGCAGTCCGACGACACCTCCGCTTTCTCGTTGCTGACGTAAAAAACCGCGATCGCGCCCTTATCCTTTAGCACTTTGCCGGGTTTCGTCATGACCAAACTGTCTCCGCGGTACGTGGCCCACTCCTCGTCCGTGTCATAACTATGGAGATAGTAATTCCCAGTTTTAGCGCCCACGCATAAGACAGTTCGCAGCTGATACTCGCGCCCTTTCACGAATATAATCTCATCGATGTGCGTCCTCGACGACCGGTCCAAAGCTATAATCAAGTTCCTTCTCTTGGGGCCCGGCCACCCTGTTGAGTTGTGCGTGCAGATTTTGCAGTTTTTGTACAGAGTCGGGAACACGCTGATCAGACTCTTGTCAGTGTGCTTCTTACACGTCAGATCAGCGTTTCTGACGTCGTCTACCCAAAATGCGTTTTTCAATGCATCGCTATCATGGTTGGCCTCTTCGTGCTCCACAGCGAGAGCTACGAAGCAAGACAGGAATTTAAATGCGTTATCTTTGTACCCTTCAAACTTCCCGATGACGTCGCCAAATTCTTTTGCTATCTCCGACTTGGACGGGTTTTCGAGCTTGTTCTTCATCTCGTGAAATCGGCAGGAGTAACACGTGCCGCCACACTTTTGACCACCGTGCACGGGCTGCACGTCGCATAATAGCAACGCGTGCAGTGGCGCGGTATACCATGTGATGCCCGATTTTTTCTTTGCTTTGTTCACGGGTGCGGGGTCACTGACAGGCGTCAGCTTTGGTGCACTACTGCTCGACGGTACAGACGGCGCGGTGTCTGGCAAGGTGGTCCTGGAACCCTCTGAAAAGGAAACCGGGTAACACTCCTCAAAGTATCGGGTGCAGAAAATATGCGTGCTACTCTCTTATCTCAAATGCTACTATTAAGGCATGGAGGTGTAGAGTGCCCATTAGGGGTGTTCAAAAAAAATTACTTTTTCAAATTTTATCGGCTTCGTTGTCAAATCGTCAAGTGACCTTGAAAAACGTTGCACACCAAATTTGACTCAATCACAACCAGTAGAAGCCGAGGTCAGTCAAATTGAAATTTCAGTCATTTTTGAAATAATAGTATTTCGTCACACGGTCATGACCAAAAATCGTGTTCCAGGTATGCCTGAAGAGGCAGTGATGTCTTTTCCATTTGTTTTGATCTTGACACGGGCCTATGGTGGAGTTTGGATGAAGACATCACCAGTAAACGAAAAAAAGACAAGACGCCTGATGCGGATTAGCTGGAAATTAGTTCACTTCATTGAAATAGCCGCGTTAAAAGGATGGCGAGATAATTTTCAAATGGAGTACTTTACGCACTGAAATCTACGACCCCTCACTTTTTCCCGCTCGCTTCAAGAATCGCATCTGCAATGGCCCGGTAAGCACTATAACTAACCATAGCTGGCCTGCACAATCGCATCTGCATTGGCCTGATTCGCACAATATCATCGTTGGCCTACATAATCGCATCTGCAATAGGCCTGGTACGAAAGATATCAACGCTGGCCTAACTATTGCGTCTCGGGCCTGAAATACTTTGGCTCCTATCTCTCTATGGCTTGAAGACAATGCCATTAAGTGTATGCTGATTAGCGATTGTAATTAAAGAATGATACGGAATGACACTGAATGACATCGAACGTCCGAGGCTAGTAATATCTCTTGATAAGTGTATTTAATTGTTGGCGAGAGATCAGAGACTCCCTACTTGACAGCACTCAGGACTCATTGGCAAGCTTATTATATGCGAGGAGATTCTACAATTGTCATTTACGCATGTACGAAACCAAAATGGAATTGATGCTATATTAGTAAATTCAAAAATAAATCGACCTCCCTTTATTTTTCAGCTGGCTACGTGCTTGGGAAACGCAGTTACACTTTTGAATGATCGCAACTTTATAAGATTCCATTTGACGGTGTGGCTTTATAGCAGTAAGTGGAGGCCAGATATTAAAACGTCACATAATTAGTTTAACGCTGCAAGTGCACCAGCGACATGAAGCCCGGTCGAGTGCGACTATGACATCATCGATAAGGAGTGATTGTAACATCACGGAATTCCGCATACCCACACAAAACGACGATTCCGCGCCTATAACTAGGGTTACCATACAGATTTGTCCTTTTTTCAAGTGTGCTCGGAGGACGCTAAAATGTCCTCTTTTTTGAGAATTTGTCCTTCATTTTGAAAATTTTGCTTAAAATGTATGAGAAATTTGGACTGAAATATAGGAAATCAGTAAGTCTACTCAAGTAACGGTCCGACGGGTCTTTCGGGAGTTGAACCAGAAAGTCGACATTTTTTCTAGTCAACCAACTACAATAAATATAAATGTAAGTCCGAAAATTTTGAAAAAGTGTCATCTTTTCAGATACCCAAAATATGGTAACCCTACCACTACCATAACCACTTGAGTAAACATCAAGTAGCCCAACTACAACCTAATTGAGTACATGGAAAAAGTATGAATACTTTGTTACTCGTTACTGAGAACGTCTGCCAGTTTTACCAGCAAGTCTGACCCGGCCGCAGCAAGAATCCGCAAACCAAGATGTTCACATATAAACCAGAAATAACCATACGGCCGCATCACAAAAACATTGCTCGTACCTTGTGCATGCTGTGCGATGTGCTGCTTCAACTCCTCTTCGTCTGCAAACTCCGTTTCGCCATGTGCGCACTTTTCCCAGCAGCACCGCAACACGGCGCCGCTGTTGATCAATTTTGTGGCGTGGTGAGTGACCAAGTGATCCGTGGCCTCGGCTGCGCTGAAGAATTTTCGTTTACACTTTATCTTGCTCGGATCCGATCCATACGAGAAGCTATGCACGTTCCATTCACAATGGAACTTGTAAAACAAGCTCGATGTAATTCGGGATACTGTGTCCAGCCTTTCAAAGGTATTGGTGGGCGCGACCGCCGGGACAGTTTTGGGGATCTTAGCATGTTTGCTTGGGGGATTGGGCCTCTTTCGTTTTTTCGACTGCCTGATTTCCTTGCTCGCATCAAAGTCTTCATCATCGTCAGAGCATGTCGAATCCGGTGTCGCTGCAAAGAGACGTGTCCTTGCGTAAGCAATACCAGGAAGAACTAGCACATGAGTTACCCTGACAACAGTAACATAATCTTCTATTTACAGGATCACACTTCCTAGGACAAAACCATCAACATCACCCACCGAAAACTGCAGTTTTTTCCCTATCAAGACGTCAAATATATTCTTACAATAGTTAACATTCATAGATATTTTGCCGAAAACCATTACCGAGAATGTATACCGAGGAGAATGGACACCACCTAGAATGGACATTACCGACAATGCAATGTATGCAATGCAAGCAAGTTATGCATGTACATTGTATAGGTCGTGTGTATGTGCAATTGTGCATCATGGCGTTGGCACATTCGGTGGCGTTTCTCAGATATAAATTTCTCGACAACGTGTGTCTCAGGAAGTTAGATTCTCGACATTGGCCATTCCCGGTAATATCCATTCTCATTCTCGGTGTTGTCCATTCTCGGTATTGGTATAGAACCGTTCGCCCCAAAGGGTTGGGATTAGGCCCAGGCAAAAGATTAATTTCAGACAAAATCTGATGTGTAAGAAACAATGCTCCAATACTTACATTGAATGGATCATATTTAAAAACACAACTTTCAGTTTTTCAAGTTTACCTGATAAAATTCCAATGCAGAAACTGTTGCATACTAAAAAAATTCAATTCACCAGGCCACTGACATTGCCAGTAAAAACCGGTCTTTTGAGCTACAAGCCACTGGAATTATGTCAATCCTACTGCAGACGTAATGGGGAACAGGCCATCTTGATATACAGAGAGAATTTATCCATATTTAATAACATTCAGATGTCAGTCTTGTAGTAATTGATGCAATCATCCAGGTTAACTGCGTCACTGAGCGCGCAAGCTGTTAATGTATAAGCGGTGTTCACCAGTGCACGTTGTGATGCAAATTTTGTAATTCGCTATACAACACTCCCCCTTTTTGGATTTTGAAAAAGTTCACAAACCCAGTTCTGAGTAGCCTGGTGAGTTATAGTCCGCTAGGCGACTCAAGGCTCGCGGGTATGTCGGTAGCGTGCAAGAGAAACTCTCCTTTACATGGGGGGGTGTCATTCTCGTTGTGTTTGGAGGTTCGTGACGGAGGTTCGGTTGCAGGACAGTCCGTACTGCTACTTGTTGTCGTCATGTCGAAGTTCCAATCATCATTGTATGAATTGTGATACAACAATACAAGTCAATGATGCCTAATTGAGACAATGATTACTCACGGCTGTCCTGTGCGGATTCAATTTCCGAATCACTTTTCTTGTCATCTGCTTCCGGCTGAGCAAACACGTGATCTCTTCTGATGTGTTCCTGCGATGGTAAGTAATATTCATGTCAGCTTTAGAATAGTATTGCACAAGATATCTCGCCATCCCAATTCTCGTTTGGTGTAAGAAGAGTGAGTACATCTCGGGTGAAATTGAATTTGTGTTATCAAAATGTGCGTTAGGCCTAGATTTTAGGAATTCAACTTATTCCAAGTATACAAAGGTATACAAGATGTAGAACAAAAAGTACAGGTCAACAGTTTCAATCTTCTGGATATATGCTATCATTTTGAAAATACCAGCGTTATAAAATAAGGGTCATCTTGCATCAAGCACCATTTTAAGCATGTTCTGGGTGTGATGCCCGGATAAATTTAGTGACCGGATTCCTGGTCCATGTCTGGCAACACCTAGTGCATAGATATCTTCTCAGTAGCATGCCAAGCTCCATTTGACATGATGAATGGGCTGGAGCCGACACAGACTCAATTGTTCACTAACACGCTACCATTGATCCACGATATCTGGCGTTGTACCAGGTCATAGACGGTTAGTGTTTACCAGGTCATAGACGGTTAGTGTTTTTGTATTGATAACTCTTATCAATACACAATTACACATGCATCAACTATATAATCAAGGTATAACCTGTTCAAAGTGCAATACACTTCACTTGATCTAAGAAATATTGCCTTGTAGTGGTCATATACTGTTACAGTTATGCTTTATCGACGATTATATTGATACGCATCCATCCAGCATAAGCTAGTGCATGGTCGTAAAACCTGTTTAAAGTGCAGGCTGAATACTGAAAATCAATTCAAGTGGCTGTTGTGGTAGTTAGTCATTATGCATTTGTCACACCGATCTCGCGATGATCCACTCTTAATGACTAAAAAATGTCTGTGAAGCCTGGTCTTCATCTACTTCTTTAAACTACTCACTTGAGACTTGACTACTTCTCAGGCCATCCATTTTCTACTTCAAGAAGTTTTACATATCTCGATCACATTCTACATGTAATTGAGTAGATGTTAATGGCACTACTTTTTGTGTGTCATCAATGGCTACTTTGACCTCTTCTGAATAACAACAGTGGATTTGGCTGTTGATATGAAATGGAATGACCATAGGCAGCCAATTTGAAATTTCCATCAGTTCAAAAACGTCAAAATTCGGATTGTCGACTTTCAAAATATGATGGGCAAAAACGTTTAAATCAAATTTGAAATCCGTAGAATCTGTAATTACCTATAGATTGCTAACCTACAGATAGGTGCGTAACTCAGTCGACACACTTGAATACGGGACATGGAGAGGTATACATGTATACTGCTGAGCAGGTTAAAAGCACAGCGTAATTGGTAGTGCTATAGCTGGCGACCCGAGCGCTAAAATCTAATAAAATTGGACTTATTCGAAAGATAAATAAAAGAAAAAGAAAATTATTACGTTGCAAGTGGACGCTAAATACGGTGTGAAAGCAACCAAGATCTTAATATTTTCAATATCGTCTGCTATCGGTTCAAAGAATTATTCAAAAGATACTGTCACACTGATTCCTAAAATATAACTACAACAGTGTCATGACAACGGAACCCCCTAATATAGCCGTCAAAGTCTGAATATCTGCTTTGTTCCGAACAATCGATCGACTTGATTGGCCATAGTGTTTCGGTGTCCGATTGTTTGGAACAATAGACTTTGACAACTATTTCGGAGTATAGTTTCAATGTTCTGAACAGATTTTGGCACTTCTTCGTTATTCCCCACACATCCAGAAGTGATCACCATGAAACCAATAAATGATTCCCATGAACACGTGAAAATTTATAAACGTCGAAATGAATTGTTTTTCGCGTTGGGATTAGGGCCAGGGGAATATTAGGGTCGGGTGGGAGATATAGGGTCGTGGGAAGGGGATATTAGGGTGGGTTTGGGTCAAGGTTGGGATATCCTAAGATTAGGGTCAGGGTGGGAGATATTCGGGTCGTGGGAAGGGTTTTTTGGGGTCGGGTTGGAGATATTAGGGTTAGGGAAGGGGGTATTACGATGGGTTAGGGTCAAGGTTGGGATATCCTAGGATTAGGGCTGCGGAAGGGGTTATTAGAGTGGGTTAGGATGGCCTAAGATTAGGGTTGTTAGGGTAGGGTCAAGGTTGAGGTAGGATATCCGAGATTAGGGTTAGATTTGGGGTCAGGGTATCCCAAGATTAGGGTTTGAAATATTGTTATCTTCACCCCCAACCCTAATCTTAGGATATCCTAACCCCATCCTTGACCCTAACCCACCCTAATATCCGCCTCCTCCATCCCTAATATTCCCAACCGTAATCTTAGGATATCCTAACCCTAACCAACCCTAATATCCCCCTCCCCCATCCCTAATCTTAGGATATCCTAACCCTAACCCACCCTAATATCTCCCGACCATAATCTCCCCAACCCTAATCTTAGGATATCCTAAGCCACCCCAATATCCCCATCCCTAATATCCCCAAACCTAATCTTATGATATCCTAACCCATCCTAATATCCCCCTCCCCCATCCCTAATATCAATCTATCCCTCCCCAACGCGAAAAACAATTCATTTTGACATTCATAAATTTTTCTGTTCATGTTCATGGGGAAACATTTATTGGTGTCATGGAGATCATTTTTTCGACGTGTGGGGCATAACAAAGAAGTGCCCAGATTTTACCATCTATTTTCGGAATCAGTGCGTCACTGGCTTTTGATTAAGACCAGTTTTATTAATTTGAGAGCCAGGGTTGTCAGCAAAGAGCACTATATCAATTATGCTGCTCTTAGCCGGCTTAAAAGTAGGCTATACCTCTCTGCGTACGGTACCAGTATTCAATTGTGACGCCTTCATTTGCGCAACAATCCATAGGATAGTAATCTATAATTCCACCCCCACCCTTTGTAGCAATTCCTATTTTAAACTTTTGAAGGGGTTGCACACAAAAATAGTTATCTTGTTTGTAGGATCAGTGTGATTACAGCCTTCGAAGGAAACCACTCGGAAAGAATCTGTGATGTGTTTGCATAACAATTAACATGCAGTGGTTAAAACCTGTACCTTAACAGAATGCAGGGTTGCATAAACACCATCTCTTTGCTTGATGCATTGTGTCCATTTGCAATGATAGCCTTTCGGACCCGGAGTGACATGCTCA